>JAWWNI010000717.1:1030000-1326282 GCA_034642065.1 Darevskia nairensis | reverse complement strand
GCGACCCGGAAGTCCTCCGCGGTGCGCGCAGGTGCGCAGAAGCGCTCAAATCGCGCTTATTCCGTCCCCCCCCCCGTGCGTTTATGTTACGCACGCCTGTGTTATGTAGCACGACCCCGGAACGGATCGCTTGTGTAACATGGGGTTTCACTGTATTTATATTTTCAGGTGTGGGGAGGTAAAGACACAACTTTACTAAAAGTGTGAGCTTGCTAAGCACTCGACAAAGATCAACTGATTGCTGGGATTGCAAAGCACAGGACTGTGTGCTTGCTGGCATGCTTTGATTTCAAACCACATGGGCAAACAATGGGTCTCTTGGTCCATGGGGAGTGCTAGGGAAAAGAAGGATCTGGCCTACTGCCCAAATCCAGTTCTCCAGTCTGGCCTAGTTTGCTTTGATACTGCATCTGCTCATTAAGTTACTAATTTTTTATGAAACGTTTTTAGAAATGTAAATATTTTTCCATGGAAAACTGTAGGAGTGGAAAGTGTTCTGTGCACATTATTGTGAGTAGACCCACATATTGTGTCAGAGGTTGCTACTACAGAGAAGCCATTTGTGATGCTATTTTAGTGGCAGCATTAAGTGTGTTTCTGCTCTTAAACTGTGACCAAGCCTGAATGGGAGTCCTTTCCAGTTAACCTTCCTGATTTGGTTACAGGTAGGTAGCCATGTTGGTCTTCCATAGTGGAAACAAAATATTAAAAAAAAAATCCTTCCAGTACCACCTTAGAGAAGGAAGGAATGATTTTTTTTATTTTGTTCCTGATTTGGGTTCTACTAAAGCAGATAATTTTTTTTGTAGCATGCAGATCTGTTGGAATGTATTTTTGTCTTGAGGTTTAATATCTGATGCAATTGCAGAAAACTTCATGTAGTTCTCCAATCATGCTTAAGCTAAATATGTGTTACTTGCTTTGTTAGAAATGTACACAACGAGCTGAGGAACTGTACCCAACTAGAAGATGGAGGCAAAACTTCTGATGTGCCCATACCCAGAAGTGGTTGGCTAATACTGCGCCTCCAGCACTCAAAAGTGTAGGCAGCAAGAGACCATGGTAACACTAATAACGGAAAAGCTGCAAAATCAGACTTTGGATGACCTGACATGTAAAACATTCAATATTAATCTGGTAAGAATATCCTTGTGCATTATCATAGAGTGTGCATCTTGGGAGTGGGGGGAATATTCCCAAACATATGAACTGCAGTCAGGTGAAGGCATGGCAATTTCCCCTTATTCGTGATGGGTGCTCCACATTGCTTTGGGAGTAGGCTTCCCCCTTTTACTATGGAGGCAGCAACAATCAGCTTTAGTTGCTCCAAAAGAGAGGACCCCCTCTCTGCCTTCCAGAAAAGCCATGCTGCATGATAGAGGTGCAGGGTCTGAACAGAGCCCTGGCCAGTTCCCCCCAAAAAGTTGGTGATGCCATAAACTTCCAAAATGCCTTGATCTGCTTTAGCAGGTACATACACAGCACATAACGTCCCCCCGCCCAGCTGTACAGACTGGATTGCTCAATTTCCCGTTAACCTTTCCCAACTTAACCCTAAACCCCAAATGGGTAGATCTCGCAATGCTTCTGAAAGGAACTTGAATTTGAATCCATAATTTGGGGGAGAGGCCTCCAGAAGGCCTCTCTATCCCTTTGTGTGAATCTGCCGCACATCGGTGTTTCCTTGCACCTGCATAAATAATGCGCTTGACAGTCCCACCCCTACTGTTTTCCAGCTTTCTTTGAATTACTTCACCCTTATTGAGAGGCTCTCTTTTGAATTTAAACGATCTTGTTGGACTTAATGGGCACTTTTTTGTTCTGCTTTAATCTGTTTTAATTGAATGTTTTAATCACAGTTACAAAGTGATTTGACAGGGTTACAATTTTGCAGCAGATATTTATTATTGGGGGTCTAGATGTCTATTTGTGCAGCACAATATTCAATTCAAAGGCCTTAGGTGGATTTCTAACAGTTGTGACTTATGAGAGAGGGACTATAAGTATTTAAGTATGTATATTTGGGATACAGGTAGGTAGCCGTGTTGGTCTGCCATAGTCAAAACAAAATAAAAAATAAAAAAAATCCTTCCAGTAGCACCTTAGAGACCAACTAAGTTTGTTCCTGGTATGAGCTTTCATGTGGCATGCACACTTCTTCAGATACCATATATCTGTATATTTGGGAGTAAGCCTTACTGAACTCAGTGAAACGTGTTTCTGAGTAAAATATACATGCATATAGCCTGCCTTGATAGGCATTGCTGCTTGCTGTTTTATTTCAAAATGGAGGGAACCACTAACCAACTGGCAACAACTTCACGTGGACAGTATTTATCTTTCTCTTATTTCAGTACCCATCTGAGAAGCAGAACGAAAGTCATAGCCTGCTCCCATTTGAAGTCAGTGGTAAGTTCTAAGATTTTGGGCTGTCTTTGAGATCATGTTCTAATATAATGAAGAAATAGTGTGAGCAAGCTGCGGCTGTTGTTTGGGCACAGATTGCGAGGTGGAGAGGGAATATTTTGAGCAGGAGCTTCTGTCCTGTGACATTTTGTAGCCAGTCTCACTTGTTTTTAGTTGATTAATTATTATTTGTTGTGTGTTTCATTAACATACACACATTATTTTATTTGTGTGCCGCTTTTCCACAGTTCAAACCATGCTAAAGGCGGCTTACAACATGAAAAAGATACATACCTACAACAGAACAAAAGTGCCGTATTTTTCGCTCCATAGGACGCACCAGACCATAGGGCGCACCTCGTTTTTAGAGGAGGAAGACAAGAAAAAAATATTTTTTCTGGTTTTCCTCCTCCAAAAGGCTGGGAGCGGCAGCGGAGGGATGCTGCTGGTTCTTCCCCGCCAACCCCAATCACAAAAACAAGCGTGCTTTGGCCAACAGGGATGGCGGGGAGCAACCAGCAGCATCCCCCGTTCAGCGAGAAGCATCCCTCCCCTGCCCCTTTGCCGCTTGCTTTAAAGCCAGGTAGGGAGAAGGACAAACCGGAGCGTTCTCCCCTTCACCCTACCTGGCTTTAAAGCCGGGGGAGAGCTGTCCTGACGCTGCTCATCCCCGTTTGCTTTAAAGGGAGCTGGGGACGAGGGGTGAACGCTCACCCCTTCTCCATTTAAAGCAGTTCCTCTGCGCTGCCCGTGGGGTGGTGGAGGAAGCGGCAGCATCTCCGCTGCTTTCTCCACCATCCCGCACCCCGATCCCAAAAGCAGGCGGGGTGGGTGGGGGGGGAGGCAGCGGGGAGCGAAGCGGATGTTGCTGGATCCTCCCCGTAGCCTCCGTTTCTGCGAACGGAGGTGCCGGGAGGATTGAACAACATCTCCGCTGCCGCCCCCACCTCCCGCCAAACGCGGGGGGGGGGGGGAGGCAGCGGGACTGAAGCCTTTGCTCCATAAGACGCACCAACATTTTTCCTTCCTTTTTAGAAGTGAAAAATGCGGTAGTCATAAACAATAAATTAAACATTAAAAAATACAAAACTAAACTGAACAATTTCAAATGAATGATAGGAGGAAACTAAAATATTTTAGTTTTGAACTAAAACAAAGATACAAAAAACCAACAGCAACAACCCTCCCCCCTACAAAATCCCCCAAACAGCACCCCAGCCCAAGTGTCCGTTCAGCAGCCTCCACTTTGTAGCTGGAGTCCATCCATGCCCTGCCCTCCCAGGCTTGGAGGGGCGCGGAAGGCCTGGGCCAGTATACCTGAAGGGCTTTAAAGGTCAGCACCAACACTTTGAATTGTGCTCGGAAACGTACTGGGAGCCAATGTAGAACTCTCAGGTGTTATGTGGTCCCGGCAGCCACTCCCAGTCACCAGTCTAGCTGCGCATTCTGGATTAATTGCAGTTTCCGGGTCACCTTCAAAGGTAGCCCCACGTAGAGCGCATTTCAGTAGTCCAAGCAGGAGATAACCAGATATTATATTAAAATAATAAATTTAATACCGTATATACTCGAGTATAAGCCGACTTTTTTAGCACACTTTTTTGAGCTGAAAAAGCTGCCCTCGGCTTATACTCGGGTAAGGCGGTTGGCGGTGGAGGGCGGGCTCACCTTGCCGCCGCCGCTGCTGCCCACAGCAAGGACACGCACAGGAGCCTTGGTTCGGAGGGGCGCTGTGCTGCTCCCCTCCAAACCGAGGCTCCTGTGCGTGTCTTTGCGAGTGGCAGAGGCGACGGAGGGGCTCACCCCACCGCCGCCGCTGCACCCACAGCAAGGACACGCACAGGAGCCTTGGTTCGGAGGGGCGCTGCGGTGCTCCCCTCCGAACCGAGGCTCCTGTGCGTGTCTTTGCGAGTGGCAGAGGCGACGGAGGGGCTCACCCCACCACCGCCGCTGCCACCCACAGCAAGGACACGCACAGGAGCCTCGGTTCGGAGGGGCGCTGCGGTGCTCCCCTCCGAACCGAGGCTCCTGTGCGTGTCTTTGCGAGTGGCAGAGGCGACGGAGGGGCTCACCCCACCGCCGCCGCTGCCACCCACAGCAAGGACACGCACAGGAGCCTTGGTTCGGAGGGGCACTGTGCTGCTCCCCTCCGAACCGAGGCTCCTGTGCGTGTCTTTGCGAGTGGCAGAGGCGACGGAGGGCTCACCCCACCGCCGCCGCTGCCACCCACAGCAAGGACACGCACAGGAGCCTTGGTTCGGAGGGCGCTGCGGTGCTCCCCTCCGAACCGAGGCTCCTGTGCGTGTCTTTGCGAGTGGCAGAGGCGACGGAGGGGGCTCACCCCACCGCGCCGCTGCCACCACAGCAAGGACACGCACAGGAGCCTTGGTTCGGAGGGGAGCACCGCAGCGCCCCTCCGAACCGAGGCTCCTGTGCGTGTCTTTGCGAGTGGCAGAGGCGACGGAGGGGCTCACCCCACCGCCGCCGCTGCCACCCACAGCAAGGACACGCACAGGAGCCTTGGTTTGGAGGGGCGCTGCGCTGCTCCCCTCCGAACCGAGGCTCCTGTGCGTGTCTTTGACAACAGCAGCGGCGGCGGATGGGATCGCCCCACCGCCGCTGCTGCTGCCAACGCGTCCTCCGAACCGAGGCTCCTGTGCGTGTCTTTGCGAGTGGCAGAGGCGACGGAGGGGCTCACCCCACCGCCGCCGCTGCCACCCACAACAAGGACACGCACAGGAGCCTTGGTTCGGAGGGGCGCTGCGCTGCACCCCCCCCCGAACCGAGGCTCCTGTGCGTGTCTTTGCGAGTGCTTCTTGGGAACTGTAGCTCTGTGAGCCTATTGACCTCAGGTTGCAGTGGAAGGCACTGCCCCATTGCCAGAGCTGAAGTAAGCTGTCAGTCTGGTTAGCTTTTTTACATGGAATGTAGCAGAAGGGAAGGCATCACTTTATTCTTTGCCTCAGGTAGCAAAATGCCTTGGACCGGCTCTGGGAGGATGGGAGAGGGAGGGAGGGGAGGGCATAAAAGGGGAAATATAATTGATCATACTGATTGACAATTTATCATGTTTAATAAAAAAAATTAATGTAATTTTATTGGTATCTACCGGAATTTTTATTTTTGAAATTTACCAGTAGCTGCTGCATTTCCCACCCTCGGCTTATACTCGAGTCAATAAGTTTTCCCAGTTTTTTGTGGTGGAATTAGGTGCCTCGGCTTATATTCGGGTCGGCTTATACTCGAGTATATACGGTAATTTAAAAGAAACCTGGTGGACAAGCAGCGGCAAGGACTGGCCTTAATAATTATTAATAATGCTTCTGACTTGACGGCAAACTTTTCCCCCTTTTTCACCCCCATTTCCGCTCAGCAGAAGAAGGCCCTTGGAAATCGTCACATGGGGACTGTCGGGCCAGAACTGAACCAAGCAGAATTCCGTTTGTTCTTTGCCGCTGTGTCCTTTCAGTTCGAGCGCGACCCGTGTGGATTTACACTGGCAGCAAGAATCGCCGGGCCAGTCTCTCGTTTCGGGGTGGATAAGCGAACTCAGTCTGAACGAGAACTCCAGGCACCCGCTGACGCCTCCGACCAAACGCCACTGCAGGTCGCTCTCCGAGCCGGATGAGCTGGTTCGGTGCCGATCGCCGTGGAAACCCGGCAGCTCAAAGATCTGGACTCCTGTGTCGAAGAGGCGGTGCAACAGCGGAGGCAGCACCACTCTGCAGCGATGCAATAGCCACGGAGCACCACTTCAAAGCAAAACACAGGCACGGCCTGCCCCACGGTGGGCAGTCTTGGAATAATGTCCTCCAGATCGCCAACCTCAACACTTCCCCTGTCCCCAGGCCATCCTCTGCTAGCAGTGGCTTTGTAGACTGCAGCGAAGGGAGCTCCAGTTCGAGTATTCGTTGGAATTCCGGAAGGTCTTATGACTTTAATCCGAGACGCCGCCTTTCCCTGTCACAGGAACATATTACCGGGCGGGAAATAACTTGTCTTCAGCCAGCAGCACTCCCACATCCACCCCAGAGCTCAGTCGGCGTCAAGGCTTGCTGAGATGCGCTCACAGCCTTGTGTCCTGAATGAGAAGAAAAGCAGACTCAAGCGTCGGCGGGAAGAAGACGTCGATGGAATCGTCCCTCGTTGGACTTTTTAAAAATGACTCGGGTGAGATTGTCTTGTCTGCATTTAAACCTATGCTATACAGCAGGGGTGGCCAACTTCCAGAGGCTGAGATCTACTCACAGAGTTAAAAACCGGCAGTAATCTACCCCCTTTTGGGGGGTTAAGGTCACAGTTGTTGAGCTTTTTTTTTAGGAAGAAAAGCCTGTTTTGGGGGGTTCACGTAAAAGTTGTTGAGCTTCTTTAGGGAAAAATAAAGCGACATTGAAGGGACCCAGGTGTGCTGTGGTTAAACCACAGAGCTAGGGCTTGATGATCAGAAGGTCGGCGGTTCGAATCCCTGCGATGGGGTGAGCTCCCGTTGCTCCTGCAACCTAGCAGTTCGAAAGCACATCAAAGTGCAAGTAGGTAAATAGGTACCGCTCATGCAGGAAGGTAAACGGGCGTTTCCATGCACTGCTCTGGTTCTCCAGAAGCGGCTTAGTCATGCTGGCCACATGACCCGGAAGCTGTACGCTGGTTCCCTCGGCCAATAACACGAGATGAGCACCGCAACCCCAGAGTCGGACACGACTGGACCTAATGGTCAGGGTCCCTTTACCTTTATCTAAAGCGACATTGAGCTTTTTTTTAGAAGGAAGCCCTATTTTGGGTGGTTCAGGTCATTTTAGGGGTACAGGGCAAAGATGTTGACTTTTTTAGGGGAGCCAAAGTTTTTTAGCTTCTTCGGGGGGAGCCACTGATCTACTGGTGATCTACCACAGACGTCCAGTGATCTACTGGTAGATCACGATCTACCTGTTGGACGTGCCTGCTATACAGCTACAGATAGGATGGTCCTGCTTAGTTAGGGTCTCAAGTTCCTCTGTTAATCTAGTGCCTTTTTACACCTTCTGGGGAGGGGATAAATACTGTGGCATTACACAAGTTGAAACAAAAAAGGAGAAGCAGGATTTGTTACCTGAAACTTTGAATTGGCTTTTGTGGCAGGCGATTATCTAAAAATCCAAGTTATCTACCCAGTGAGTTGGAGAAACTATCGTTGTAGTAATCTTAATTCTTCAAGTGAGACTTGAAAACAATACCAGGCAGAGGGCCTTCTCGGCGGTGGCACCCTCCCCATGGAACGCCCTCCCACCAGATGACAGGGAGATAAAGAAGTACACAACTTTTAGAAAACATCTGAAGGCAGCCCCCGTTCAGGGAAGTTTTAATGTCTGACATTTTATTATTATTATTTATTTTGCTGGAAGCGCCAGAGTGGCTAGGGAAACACAGCCAGATGGGCGGGGTATAAACAATAAAACTATTATTATATTATTATTATTATTATTATTATTTACATCCTTAAGCCAATTGGTTGGTAGCATTGCACATGCAAATATACGCTTATCAATGTTCATAAAAAGCCATTGTATCTAATCATTTAACGGGTTCGGATACGCTCTCCAAGGTGTCTCCAGGCAAAGATGTAAATCCCAGTAGCTGCATCCCTTCTTGAGTTAAGGCAGGGGTAGGCAACCTAAAAGGGACGCGGGGTGGCGCTGTGGGTTAAACCACAGAGCCTAGAGCTTGCCGATCAGAACGTCGGCGGTTCGAATCCCGTGTTGGGGTGAGCTCCCATTGCTTGTCCCTGTTCCTGCCAACCTAGCAGTTCGAAAGCACGTCAAAGTGCAAGTAGATAAATAGATACCGCTGCAGCGGGAAGGTACCCTATATACTCGAGTATAAGCCTAGTTTTTCAGCACATTTTTTGTGCTGAAAAAGCGCCCTCGGCTTATACTCGAGTGAGGCAGGCAGTGGCTCTATGAAGCTTTCCCAGGTTTTTGTGGTAAAATTGGGTGCCTCGGCTTGTATTCGGGTCGGCTTATACTCGAGTATATACGGTAAATGGCGTTTCCGTGCGTTGCTCCGGTTCGCCAGAAGAGGCTTTGTCATGCTGGCCACATGACCTGGAAGCTGTACGCCAGCTCCCTCGGCACTAAAGTGAGATGAGCTCCGCAACCCCAGAGTCGGACACAACTGGACCTAATGGTCAGGGGTCCCTTAACCTAAGGCCCATGGGCCGGATGCAACCCAAACGCCTTCTAAATCCGGCCCACCGACGGTCCGGGAATCAACGTGTTTTTACATGAGTAGAATGTGTCCTTTTATTTAAAATGCATCTCTGGGTTAATTGTGGGGCATAGGAATTCGTCCCGTCCCCCCAAATATAGTCTGGCCCCCTGCTGAAAAAGGTTGCTGACCCCTGAGTTAAGGTGTGCATTGGCCTTGAAGGCAGGCTCAGTCTCAGCACCCAGCTGGGCAACTGCTGAGGCCATAGCAGGGTCCCTGCTGCTGTCCGCTGACTGCACTGGGCCGAGTGGGGGGCTCTCACCTTTTCCCTTTTCGCGGCCTGGTTTTGAGAGGACTGCCTGGTGGTCAGCTGCAGAAAGCAGCCATGCTAACTCTCCGACAGTGTGCATCACTCTGGAGCAGTGTTTCCCAACCTCCTCGGGGCAACGGCACAGCTGCCCCACAAAAAAAATCTCGCGGCACACCACGACCCGGGGGGCGGGGTATCCGCGCGCCCTGGCGGAGGGAGGGGCGAAAATGGAGTGGGAGATCGGCGGGCCAGGCGCCCACCCCCCTCCCGCGCCCAGCCCCCCGGCAGCACCCGTCCCCGACCGCGACGCGGTTGAGCGGCAGCTTGCCCGGCACGTAGCCGGCCCATGGCGCTGCCCGCCCCGGACCGGGCCAGACCAGCTGGCGGGCGGGGGAGCGGCGATCCCTTTGTTGCCGAGCCTGGTGCCTGCCTGCCTGCCTGCTGGCTGCGCGTCGGGCGAGGAAGGCGAGAGGCGGCCGGGCGCTGGAGCTCCGCGGCGTCGGCGTCTCCCTACCGCCGGCTCTGCTCCTGCTGCTTCCCGGCCTCCCGGCTCAGGCTCCACCCGCTGCTCCACCCGCTGCGGGAAGGGGAAGACACCGGCTGCTGTGCCGCCCTTCCGCTTCCGGGGCGGCAGAGGCAGCGGGCGAAGCGCCCGGCAGCCCTGGCAAAGGCTGCAGTCGGTGAGCGGGAAGCGCAGCCGGGGCGACGCCAGCCGCCCGGACCGCCCCGGAAGCGGAAGGGCGGCACAGCAGCCGGTGTCTTCCCCTTCCCGCGGCACATCAGCCGGTGTCTCGCGGCACACCAGTGTGCCGCGGCACACCGGTTGGGAAACGCTGCTCTGGAGGGTTGCTATGTCAGGCCTTGGGGCTGCTCCTTCCTATTTTACTGCTGCTGCAGGACCATCTTGCTACCCAGTAAGCATTGTCGGTGTGCATGTACAATGGGGGGTGCGGAATGAGGGTGCACTGCTCGGGATCCCTAAAACCAGCTGGTCCTGCTTAGCTTCCGCCAGTTCAAAACAGAGGAATAACTACTGCTAGTGATAGCTAGTGGCAGGGTGGATTTGATTTAAATCAAATTGATTTAAATCACGATTTAAATCACTAGTCAGTAAGGCTTGATTTAAATCACTAGTCAGTAAGACTTGATTTAAAATTTTTTTTTTACAGAAAGACTCATTCCTGCTGGTATAATCTTAATATTTACAACCATATGAAGGTTTCATTTTTGGAATAATAAATTTTCAGAGTAGTTTTTACAGTTATATCAAAAATTACAGATTTGGTTATACTACTAGAAATACATAGACAGATAATTATGAAATTATTTAATAAGTTAACTGTTTATATTTGGACAACTTTTCTGCTGTATGGTACTTTATTGGAAGGAGAAAAATAATCATTTCCTTAATAACCATTTAAACAATTTATTTAACTAAAACAATAACATGATAGCATATGTATCCATGTTTGTTAACTGATGTGGTTAAACATTTTAAAAAAAACTTAAGTTTTAGCGCACTTGATAAACTTAAAACAAATCCTTATTTCCTAATGAATAGCCTTTGGACTACAATGTAACTTAAATAGAAGACTATATTTAGAAAGATTTTTCCTCCAAAAGCATTTTATTTTAAAAATCCAATTTAAATAAAAAAAATCTGATTTAAATAAAAAAAATCAGATCTGTTGTTCTTATGAGCTTAAAGCTGAAATAAAGTGATTGATTGACAGTGTTGCCCTAGTGCAGGCACCCCCAAACTTCGGCCCTCCAGTTGTTTTGTACTACAATTCCCATCATCCTTGACCACTAGTCCTGTTAGCTAGGGATCATGGGAGTTGTAGGCTAAAACATCTGGAGGGCCGCAGTTTGGGGATGCCTGCCCTAGTGTGGGGGGGGGCTGCATGGGCTTCTTGAATGGAGGAGTTTGCATGGGTCAGAAAAGAGGGCAGATACTGCAGGGCATGATTGACCCATGGATCGCCTGCTTCCTTCTCTAGCTCTCGCTTGGAGAGGGTAGGAAATGTGCTTAATCTGTTCTCTACATTTAGGCTAAAGAGCAATGATTAATCCTTTAAAATTTAAAGGCAATTGTGAAAAAATTGTAGAGAGGCTTAGGCACGTGAGACTAGGGTCTACTATGATACCAGGGACTCCTTAATAATCTACTGTATAGTTAACAGTACAATGCTGTAACTGCCTACTCAGAAGTAAATCTGTTTGTATTTACTGGGACTTCCTAACAAGGAAGTGGACAGGATGGTAGCTTAGGCTCTGTTTTAGGGTTAGCGTTGTGGTGGGGGGCTGGGGTTTTTGTGCCTTTAAAAGCTGCATGCCGGGCAGAAATTCAATAGGCCAAGCTTTTTCTAACCTGGAAATATAGGAGGGAACTCTAATTTTGTGTTATGCCACACACCTGCGGCAGCCATGTTGTCACTGGACTTCACAGCACTCAAAATGCACAGTGTGCCCACTCACCTAAAGAGGTTGGCAATCATCGTTCTATGGGGTCTCAAGACTCTTCATACTAACACATTTCAAAATTTCTTGTCACCCATAGAGAAAAAAAGATACTGAATAGTTAACACTTCTCTATTATAGGCAATAGGATGTTCAGTAGCAAAATGGGATTCCCAAGCCCATGTTTGCGGCCAGTGTGACCAGAAAATGGTCCTCGCCACTGTGAAATAGTAAAAATGCTTAAACTACCAGTGTGCCATGCTGGTCAGACGTATCCTTTTGATCTCATCAGGACCCAATTAATGACCGAATAGAGGTGTGTGTGCTTGCATTAGCAGTGGCAATGCAAGCAGATGCAGCATTAGGCATTAAGCACACCCCCAGAGCCATTGCATGAACTCCCGTGCCTACAATGCTAAGGAGGGTCGTTTGCCTGAGCCAATGTTGGCTTCCTCTGTTGGGGTGGCAAAAGTTCTATATTTGCTGCACATAGAGTAAAGCTATAAAGGAATTGTTTTCCAAGGCATGTGTAGAGCTTCACAGTTACACACTGTTGTATTAAAATGTAGAATATTGTATACGTTATTCCTCAGCGACTAGATGGATCATTTTTGTTGAACCAAGAATGAATGCTAACTGGTATAGGTAAAGGGACCCCTGACCATTAGGTCCAGTCGTGTCTGACTCTGGGGTTGCGGCGCTCATCTCGCTTTATTGGCCGAGAGCCGGCGTACAGCTTCCGAATCATGTGGCCAGCATGACTAAGCTGCTTCTGGCGAACCAGAGCAACGCACGGAAACGCCGTTTTACCTTCCCGCCAGAGCGGTTCCTATTTATCTACTTGCACTTTGACATGCTTTCGAACTGCTAGGTGGGCAGGAGCTGGGACCGAGCAATGGGAGCTCACCCCGTCGCAGGGATTCGAACCGCTGACCTTCTGATCAGCAAGCCCTAGGCTCTGTGGTTTAACCCACAGCGCCACCTGGGTCCCTGCTAACTGGTATAGATGGAAACAATTGTTCAAAATTTGTACTATAGCTGTAGTATGCCACTTGGTTTGCCCCCTATAATTTTTAATTGCATGCTTTTTATATTTCTTATTTTTAAATCATTCTTATTTGATTTTACAAATTAAAGTTTATAACAATACCAAATACATATCTGTCTATAGAGATTTCTCTGAATCTCGAGACTCCCCCCCCATCCCCTCCATGGGTCCTATTGCCAACATTTTAAGATAAGATAAGATAATTTCTTTATTGTCATTGCACAAGTACAAGCACAACGCTATACAAGTGCAACGAAATTGTATGCCATCCCATAAAAACCAAAAAGAAAAAGAAAAAACAGCACAAAACACACACCCATCACAGCTCTCCAAGGTCATATTATCTGGTTACAGCATTTAAGATGGTTATAGCTCTTGGGCATAACTGCATACTATTTCATAATCTATATTTTATATCCATCCATATTATCCATAGTCTTTTTTACATTACAAGTGAGATTCGAATCCTGCTAATGTTTTCATCTGCTTACGGTGGTCTCCTAAATAAATTGTAATTCCCCCCCATTCTTTTTTAAAGTTTTTGTCCTCTTGGTTCCCCTGTAAATTTTTAATTGCATGCTTTTTAATTACAGACTCTAAGAAATTCAAAAAGTCTCTGCTCGCTTGATTATGAGGACGACGACGAGGCACAAATGAAGACCATTGTCTCATCTCCGTGCGACTCGAATGACCTTATGAACATAAATACTCCCAATTTCAGCCGAGAAGAGGAGGATGATGATGCCAAGCATCTTGGCTCACAGCAAGCCGGCTTCACCACAAAGGGTTCCACGGAAGAGGCTGCTATGTGTGAAAGTGAAGAGGAGACCAGTGACTCTGAAAGCGCCGAAGAAGGCATTTTTCCTCTGGACTGTGAGGGTCTAGATCTAGAGCAGATCGAAAACAACTGAGACAGACGCACGCCAAAAGATGGGATTTTTATTTTCGCCCCTGCAGAAATGTTAGCAGATAACATTGCTATGTCTGTGAGCTTCTGCTTGTACATGCTGCCGACGTGTGAGATAGGAAATGTTTCAAGTGGGGATAATAAGGGCATTTAGCACCGGACGGTAGATCTTTAGGAGCCAGTAGGTCAAGAAATCCTTTGGATCTCGACAACTCCCAATGTCTTGTGTTTTTCTTCCCCCCCAGCTCTAGACAATGCATTCTCTTCATTAATTCTCGGAACGGCATTCCGTGCTGTAACCTGGATGTAGTGATTCCTGTTGAGGATTTAATTTCTCTCGCTAAGGAATTTAACTTGCAATTCAGTAACATAATGAAATGGCTTACATGATTGATCCAAAACCTGCAACTGCCTGTTTGGTCGGTTGCTTTGAACTTCATGTAGAAATAACTTTCTGTATGAGTTATGGTTGGTTCACACACCAGTGTCGCCACTGAATGTCCTTTTGACTTGTGCTTGCCTGTCTTTGCATGGAATAATCCGCATGTGAGCCAGAAGTTTACACATCCCAGGTTATTCCTGATTGCCAAAATAGTCTTTCTTAGAGCTGCCCAGCCATGGAGATCTTAGCAGCCATGGGTAAGTGAATACAGGTGTACCTTCCCATCCATGTGCCATTTTTTTCCCATGGGAACACAGAGGGCACGAGAAGGCATAAGAACATTCATGCGTAGAAAACGTTGGCACATAGCACCTTCTGTGAACCAGCACTAGGATTCTTTCTCTCCAAACCTTCCGGTTATCTTTTTCCAATTGAAATGGTTTTGTAGCCTGAAGCAACGCTGGCAGAGTGGATCGGATTGCCAGTCATTGCCCACTGCCTTGGTCTTTCTGCGGTTAAGAGGAATGTATGACAAAAAAAGCACTTGACGAACTTCTAGGAAGGGACTTTGGAATGATGTTCCCCAAGAGGTAATATTTTCAGCAATATTAGAAGGAAACTGGTCCTTGAATTAAATAAATGATATTTTGCTTTGCACTTTCGCCTGAACTCTTTTTAAAAAAATAGAATTTATGTGACTTTTTTTGGTATTCTATTTAGGACCCACTTTTGTGAATTGGAGGGACGCGGGTGGCGCTGTGGGTTAAACCACAGAGCCTAGGGCTTGCCGATCAGAAGGTCGGCGGTTCGAATCCCCGCGACGGTGTGAGCTCCCGTTGCTCGGTCCCAGCTCCTGCCCACCTAGCAGTTCAAAAGCACGTCAAAGTGCAAGTAGATAAATAGGTACCGCTCCGGCGGGAAGGTAAAACGGCGTTTCCATGCGCTGCTCTGGTTCGCCAAAGGAGAATCCAGCTAAACATTAGGAACAACTTTCTGACAGCAATGACAGTTCGGCAGTGGAACAGATGCCCTTTGAAGGTAGCAGACTCTCCTTCACAGGGTTTTAAAAAAGAAGCTGAATGGCCAGGGATTCTTTTGCCGTGATTCCTGCATTACACAGGGTTGGGCTAGAATTGACCCCTGGGGATTCCTTCCATTGTGGTGTAGTGGTTAAGAGCGGTAGCCTCGTAATCTGGGGAACTGGGTTCGCGTCTCCACTCCTCCATATGCAGCTGCTGGGTGTCCTTGGGCTAGTCACACTTCTCTGAAGTCTCTCAGCCCCACTCACCTCACAGAGTGTTTGTTGTGGGGGAGGAAGGGAAAGGAGAATGTGAGCCGCTTTGAGACTCCTTAGGGTAGTGACAAAGCGGGATATCAAATCCAAACTCTTCTTCTATTCATTTGATTTTATCCTCTCAAGAGTCCTGTATAAGTTTCCTTAAGGCTATCCATTGTTGAGCAGGCAAATCAAACACTTGCAGATACCCTCAGTGATTGGAAACGCCTGAACATAATTCCAAGCATAACACAAGCAAAATATTTTAAGGTTTTTTTTTTTTTTTTAAATACACATTTTGACTTTAGCAGGCTGTACTCCTCCTTCAAAGCAGTTCAGTGTGAAGTCAAAGTTCACTGATATGTTCCCTGTACTTGGTATGATGATGGTTTTATATTAGCCATTGACTCAGCCCGCATCGATCCCTGAGAATGTATCGCACAAATCATTTTGCACTAAACTGCTGAATCAAATCCAAACTCTTTCTTCTTCCAGCGCTACAGATCTATGATTTTATGTGTTGTGTGCAGGTCACCACTAGATGGCAGTTACGTCCCACTCAAAACACAGCACTGCTTCCTGCGGTTTCTGGCAGAGATTTCCTTTTGGGGTTACCTGCCGTGCCATCCTCAAATCGGGGTCCTCTGTTTGTTGCATGTCTTGTTACAGTGGATCAATAATTTGGGTGGCATGGTGGCAGCTTCTAGTGTGACCAGGAAGTTCCACGCAACAGAGTTTGCTGGGTTACCTGCTTTGTTGCGGACTCAGCCATCGTCGTTGCATTGTGCAGAGAAGAAGGCGGTATTCAGGTTGCATGCTGGTTCCCTCCTTCATAGCAGGACTCCTAGGTGCAAGGGGCATTTATCTAGCTGGCTTGCAGGGTGATTTCACCCTTTGGCGATACCGCTCGAGAAGTGGAGTCCGAACCCAAGGCCTAGTCACGTTGACTTGGCCAGAAAGCGGCTGGGAATAGGCTAAGAGAGCAGAGAAGGGGGAGGCACTCCTACGCATAGCTGTCAACTTTCGGATTAGAAAATAAGGGATTTTTTTTCAAAGTTTCAGATTTGTGGGGAACCTTTGGCCTTCCTGGTGTTGCTGATCTACAACATCCATCAGCCTTTGCAAGCATGGCCATTGACCCAAGGATGATGGGAGTTGTAGTTCAGCAACATCTGGAGAGGCAAATGTCCCCTAAATCTGCACTAGCACCTTGTTTCTGGGCTCCTAGTCCTAGGTAAGGTTGCAGACTCTTAGCTATGGTTGTAGAATTCCTTATCAGCACCTCATATTCCTTTTCCTGGGTACCTCTAACATTCAGTTCAGTGGATTCTCAGTGATAGGGCTTTCTGCTGTTTTCCTTCCCTCTATTTTTCTTGTGGACTTGCCTTTTAAAATACAACCCACTTTCTTCCATAAGGAAACGTTTTCAATCAATCAATAAAATTTATTTGACCGTCAGTCAGAAAGCACATATTATCCATACAAAAGCTAAAACGTCTAAACATCTGGAAAAGCGTGACACTTAGTCGAAAGCTATGGGTTTAACCCTGCAAAGAAGCTCACATTCTAGTAGTTATTACCGTAGCTGCAAGTTCCTTTGCTTTCGCCCTTTTAGATATAGTCCACAAGATGGCGCCAAAGAACATGGAAACGCATCCTGGCCACAACTACAGGTAAAACAAACCAGAAGGCGTCTCTTTTATCTGACACCAGTTTCTCCCCCTCGACCACTCAGTTTTCTCTTACACAGCCTCAATTTTCATTTTGATGGCAAGGAATGGAAAAACAGAAACCAACTGAACTTAGTTTACCATTGCTGGAGGTTGCTGTCAGTGATTACTTTGAAATTGATTACCTGCTCCCAAAATGTGCCACCGATGCAACTTGCCAAATAATATTAATAAACAAAGCTTTCCTCGAACACATTTGTTTGGCGTAGTCATAACAGTGCATTGTGTTTTTGTTTTGAATATGAGAGACCCAGATTCGACCCTCTTCTTGGCCCCAACAGAGCAGTTCAAAGCACCTTTACTCTGAAAAGTAAAAGGTAAAAAGGTAAAGGGACCCCTGACCATTAGGTCCAGTCGTGACCGACTCTGGGGTTGCGGCCCTCATCTCACTTTATTGGCCGAGAGCCAGCGTACAGCTTCCAGGTCATGTGGCCAGCATGACAAAGCCGCTTCTGGCGAACCAGAGCAGCGCATGGAAACACCGTTTACCTTCCCGCCAGAGCGGTTCCTGTTTATCTACTTGCACTTTGACGTGCTTTCGAACTGCTAGGCTGGCAGGAGCAGGGACCGAGCAATGGGAGCTCACCCCGTTGCGGGGATCGAACCACCGACCTTCTGATCAGCAAGCCCTAGGCTCTGTGGTTTAACCCACAGCGCCACCTGGGTCTGAAAAGTAGGATCCATTAAATTCATCTGTGACTTACTTGCAGTAAAACCAGCTAAGGATTGCAGCCAGGCTGAGGGAACACTCCATAAGGGAGGGTGTTTGAAAATAATAATAATAATAATAATTTATTATTCATACCCCGCCCATCTGGCTGGGTTTCCCCAGCCACTCTGGGCAGCATTCAACAGAACATTAAAATACAATAATCTATTAAACATTAGGGCTGCCTTCAGATGTCTTCTAAAGGTCTGGTAGTTGTTTTTCTCTTTGACATCTGGAGAGAGGGCATTTCACAGGGCGGGCGCCACTACCGAGAAGGCCCTCTGCCTGGTTCCCTGTAGCTTTGCTTCCCGTAGTGAGGGAACCACCAGAAGGCCCTCAGCGCTGGACCTCAGTGTCCGGGCAGAATGATGGGGGTGGAGACGCTCCTTCAGGTATACTGGACCAAAGTCATTTAGGGCTTTAAAGGTCAGCACCAACACTTTGAATTGTGCTGGGAAAACGTACTGGGAGCCAATGTAGGTCTTTCAAGACCGGTGTTATATGGTCTCGGCAGTCGCTCCCAGTCACCAGTCTGGCTGCTGCATTCTGGATTAGTTGTAGTTTCCAGGTCACCTTCAAAGGTAGCCCCACGTAGAGCGCATTGCAGTAATCCAAGCGAGAGATAGCTAGAGCATGCACCACTCTGGCGAGACAGGTAGGGTCTCAGTCTGCGTACCAGATGGAGCTGGTAGACAGCTGCCCTGGATACAGAATTAACCTGCGCCTCCATGGACAGCTGTGAGTCCAGAATGACTCCCAGGCTGCGCACCTGGTCCTTCAGGGGCACAGTTACCCCGTTCAGGACCAGGGAATCCCCCACACCCCGCCTGCCCCCTGCCCCCCAAAAACAGTACTTCTGTCTTATCAGGATTCAACCTCAATCTGTTAGCCACCATCCATCCTTCAACCGCCTCCAGGCACTCACACAGGACCCTCACCGCCTTCACTGGTTCTGATTTGAAAGAGAGGTAGAGCTGGGTATCAAGGATGATGGAGTTGTAGACCCAAAACATCTGGAGGGCCGAGTTTGGGGATGCCTGCTCTGGATTAAGGGGTTTTTCCCGAGATGGCTAAGGCCGTGTGTTCTGTGTCCCGTTGGTGAAGTGGTGGCGGCGGCATTTGCCCCCTTCTGATAGTAAATGCTCTGTGGGGAGGCGCTAAAATTGGGGGAGGAGTCAAAGAGGGTCAGTTGGATGGGGAGTGAGAAATATCCCTGTTTTTATCTGAGAAGCGTTGGAAGGTATGTCATGCCAACCGCTGCTTTTCAGCCAACTACCTTGCGTGATCAAGCATGCGGCAACTCCCCGTGAAGCTCATTTTATTTTATTTTTTTATTTTAAAATCCTTTATTAAATACTTTTAAAAGAATACACATCCATACAAGAAAAAAAACACACATAAAAACTAAAATCATTACATTCAACACATAAATCTACCTTATACAAAAATGAAAGAAAAAGAAGACCACATTCCCGTACCTCATCTAATTATACCATATAAACATATAGCCTACTTCGATCTTCTACTCCTTTTATCCATCCTTTAAACATTTATTTCCTCCTTCCTTCTTATACCATTTCTATACTTCCTTACTTTCCTCCCCACCCCTCCCCCCTCTGACTTCCCCTTGTCATCCTCTCAGGTTGTTAACTCATCCTTTGTTGCTACTTTGTCTTCTTTCTATTTCCAAATCCTAACTTTACATCATTTATCCCATACCGTTATTTATTAATTTCCAATACAGAGTGCTTAGAAATGGATCCAAGTCTTTACCGTGGGGCATTGTTTCCTCAAATAGCCTCCGAATTTTCCCCAGCTGTTTTTGAATTTCTGTTTGCTGTTGCCCCTAATTGCGTCTGTTAATTTAGCCAGATCCATGTAACTAAATAATTTTTCCTGCCATTCTCTAATTTCCGGGACTTCTTTTTTCTTCCCTTAGCTCATTTTAGTGGAGTTTTTAAAGGTACTGAAAATGAGAACATGAAAGTTGCAATGCAACATAATAATAATAATAATCATCATCATCATCATCTTTTATTTGTACCCCACCCATCTGGCCGGGTCTCCCCTGCCACTCTGGGCGGCTTCCAACAAACATTAAAATACATCAAAATGTCTTCCGCTGAAGTCAGTTCATGTCAGGCAATTCTGATAGCCTCCTTTAAGGGGACAAAGGAGACGCAGGAAGGATAATCTATCCGGATTTTTGCAAGGCAGGTCATACGGTCTCCCATAAGGACGAGGACGGTATACCTGGAGGGAAGGACTAAGCTATCAATATGTTTCGATACACATGCTAAAGACACACAAAACTAATTGTGAAGAGAAGTTGACAAACAGCCTTCTTTGTCATGCCCCTCTTCCTCAAGATGAGAGCACGACAAGGCCAGTGACATCAAGCTAGAAGTTGCCCTTAATGCAGGGAAGGTTCCGGAAGTTGTGCATGTGGAACTGGACGTTCTCACTGATTGAAGGAACGGAAATGGACGGTACCGTATTTTTCGGTCTATAAGGCGCACCTGACCATAGTTTTTAGAGGGGAAAAGCCCCATTTTTTTGAGGATCAGCTCAAATTTCTGCAGCTTCTTTTGCAAAGGAGAAAAGCCCCATTTTTTTGAGGATCAGCTCAAAGTTGTTGAGCTTACTTTGCAAAGGGGAAAAAACCTGTTTTATGGGGTTTAACTCACAGTTCTGCAGCTTCAGGAAAGGGAGGCATTTCTACAGTTTCCAGACAGATAATCTAATCAGCCAGTCACATGTTGCTGGGGAAACAGCCTCCCTCTGCAAGGGGGCAGGGCTGGAATCTCTCTCCCTTATCTCTCTCCCCGATCGTTTGCTGAGCAAGCTGCTCAGCGGGCTTCCTTTCAACACCCCCTTCTCTCTCTCTCTCTCTCTCTCTCTCTCTCTCTCTCTCTCTCTCTCTTTTTAAACCACGATCTGCTTTTGCCCCTGGGCAGTTCAGCTCCAGGGACCACACATTCGCTCCATAAGACGCACAGACATTTCCCCTTACTTTTTAGGAGGAAAAAAGTGCATCTTATGGAGCGAAAAATACAGTAATTCAGTCGTGCGAAGCACTGCTAAAAACAACAGCTTAGGAAGAAAAATATTTTGGGAGACCAGTTGATTAGAAATCATTACTGTGAGTTAGTTGTTAAGAGGGCAAATGCAATTCTTGGACACGTTGGGAGTAGCTTTCCTTGTAGTGACAGGAGAGCATCGATTCCCTTTTGAACAGGAAGCAGTATTGAATAAGAAACTATTGATTAGAAAGGTTATTAGTGGAAGGCCATGTCACATTTTGAACCCCGCATTTAGGAAAAGCGAAGTTGAACTGGCGTAGGTGCAGGCAACAGCTACGCTGAATACCAGGCTGGAGAATTTATATTATGAGCAGAGATTAAAAGAGTATTATCTCTATGCAGAAGCTGACAGAGGCCAACTGCACAGAGAGTAAGAGTTATCTAGGTTAAGCCAGAAACTTAACAAATTTAGATTGAAGATCAGATTAAGACATCAGACCCTCTGTCAGCAGCGGGAGCAAAGAATCACACATAAATTTGGCTTTTCTTACTCAACAATAAAGCAGGACCTACGATTCGCAGTCTGAGAAGTACATTGCAGTACTCACCCCAGTGAAACAAACTGGCCCAGTGAATGAAAGGTTCATGGTCCTGTATTGCCACCAAAGAAAGCTTATCGGGCACGAGAGAATGGTTTTTGATCAATGCTGAGCCATCAGTGACTGGGATGAGGAGAAGCACAGCTCAGAGCAGAACTCAGACCAGAGGAAACCCAGTCCAGATCCTTGGTCTGCCATGAGACCAGGGTGGATAAAAATCAACGATTTAAAAAATAAATAAATCAAAAAAATCAGATTTTTTTTAATTTAAATTGGATTTTTAAAATAAAATGCTTTTGGAGGAAAAATCTTTCTAAATATAGTCTTCTATTTAAGTTACATTGTAGTCCAAAGGCTATTCATCAGGAAATAAGGATTTGTTTTAAGTTTATCAAGTGTGCTAAAACTCAGTCTAAGTTTTTTTAAAAAAATGTTTAACCACATCAGTTAACAAACATGGATACATATGCTATCATGTTATTGTTTTAGTTAAATAAATTGTTTAAATGGTTATTAAGGAAATGATTATTTTTCTCCTTCCAATAAAGTACAGCAGAAAAGTTGTCCAAATATAAACAGTTAACTTATTAAACCTCACCATAATTTCATAATTATCTGTCTATGTATTTCTAGTAGTATAACCAAATCTGTAATTTTTGATATAACTGTAAAAACTATTCTGAAAATTTATTATTCAAAAAATGAAACCTTCATATGGTTGTAAATATTAAGATTATACCAGCAAGAATGAGTCTTTCTGTAAAAAAAATATTTAAATCAAGTCTTACTGACTAGTGATTTAAATCGTGATTTAAATTAAAGCCACCCTGCATGAGACAGCCTTAGGGAAGTCGTGAGCTCTAGCCCACCCTACCTCACAGGGGTGTTGCAAGAATAAAATAGGTCAAATGAATGAATGGCTAAACCACACTCCTCCTCAGGCAACCTGACGGAATCTGCATGGAGAGGGTAACAACATTCAGCTTTCTGGGAATTGAGTTACAGAAGGATCTGTCCTGGAGTGTCAACACAAGGGGGCTTGTGAAGAAGGCGCAGCAGAGACTGTACTTTTTGAGAATTCTAAGGAAAAACCATCTTCCGCAAAAGCTGCTGCTTGCCTTCTATCACTGTGCCATTGAGAGCGTGCTCACTTATGGCTTATGTGTGTGGTATGGAAGCTGTACTTCTCAGGATAGGATGGGGTTGTGCAGAATTATTAAAACAGCAGAGAGCATTATTGGCTGCTCACTCTCTACTTTAGAACAAATCTATATCACCAAGTGCCACAGAAATGGCACTTTACTTTACTTTACTTTAGAACAAATCTATATCACCAAGTGCCATATCAAGAGATCCATCGCATCCTGGTCACCGTTTCTTCGAGCTCCTGCCATCGGGACGGAGATACAGAACAATGAAGGCGAGAACGAGCTGTCTCAAGAACAGTTTCTTCTCTAGAGCAGTTTCAGCCTTAAATGGAAAGTCTGGACTTTGAAGTCATCTTATTTTACTTGTTATATTGTATCACATTGTACTGTTTTAATTAGTGTTTTGTAGTTATTTTAAATTTATGTAGAGTGCCTTATCTGAGTGGATAGAGCAACCGAGTAATTTCATTGTTCCCGCAAGGGGACAATGACAATAAAGGTTATCTTATCTTATCTCATCTTATCATCTTATCTTATCTTATCTTAACCTTTGGTGCCCTCCAGATCTGTTGCACTACAACTCCCTTCTGCCCTAGCCAGCATGGCTGCGCTGTCTGGGGTTGTTGGGAGTTGTAGCCAAAACACCTGGATGGCACTTCTAGCCCAAGGCAGTTAAGCTGAGGGATCCCACAGGGCTCCATTCTGTATCCAATGCTAGTCAACATCTGCATTGCAAACCAAGTCCCAGATGCGTGTGTGTCAGGAATGAGCCAGCTCAAAGAGAAGGGTTACAGCCAAATGCAGAAAGCAGCCAGGAACAGGGAAGCTTTGATGTTATTCAGACAGGGGAGAGCTGGCAGCTGCAGAAAGTGGCTCTTTCTGACCTTGACAGGTGAGCTGATAAGACAGTAGCCGAGAGCAGGCTAGAACACAGCCAAAGCTCTCCAGAAGCGCAAATGAACGCGAATAGACAAGGAGACAGTTCGTCGGAAAAGGAAGAGGTGGGAAATGATCCAAGCTCTCCGAGGAGTCGGCAAATGGGAGGGCTTCTAGACAGAAAGCAAAACAAAAGATGCAAGGGGCATCATTTCAATATATTCTGTAGATCCAGGAAGGAATCTTCAGAAGGGTCATCATGAGTAATGATGCCGGAGGCTTTGTTAGAGCCGCGCGGAGCTATCTGTTTGTTTTTGCAATAAACCCTCCTTTTTAATTATCTACGCTCACTGTGTTATCAAGCTGGGAACCTGGACTTCTGACATTATGTTGACATGTAAAGCTCTATATGTCTGAGGACCTGTATACCTGATGGAGTGAGACCTTCTCCTTGATCTCTGGACAGGTGAGTAAAGATCTAGCGGGGATGCCCTCTTCAGTGCTGTACTTCCTAGAGATTTGAGAGGCAGCAACCCAAGATAGGGTTTTCTTGATACAGGCGCCCTGATTGTGGAACTTTCTCTGCTCTCAGATACAGTTGATTTCGAGTTTTGTAAGCTCTCAGCACCAACTGAAGACCTGTTCATTCATTCAGGCTTTGGCTAAATCTCTGTCACTTTGTAAATAATCATTTGGCTGTATAATAATAATAATAATAATAATAATAATAATAATAGCCTGCACTTCTTAATACTAATGCCTGTTTCATTGTTTCTTGAAAGCCTGATTCTACGATTTTATTGTATTTTATTGGCATTGTGCCTCACTTAAGAATTATTCTATAATGAACAAACAGAGGGTAGCACATTTTGTAAACAGAAGACTAAATGACTGCAAACTGGAAGTGGTTATACTTTCAGGGCTCAGGTATGAGTTTCAGCGGCTTGCGACGTCCATTTCAAAGAAGAGGTGAGTATTAAGAGATTCAAATCTCCCACCTACCCCAACGCCATGCCTCTTCCTTCCCTTTTAACTTCACTTACCCGGCTGGTATAGCAAAAAATCACAAGCAAAAGAGGTTCTCCTCTAGTATCTGGTCTGCTGCATTGCAGTGTGCTAGGATACAATGACGCAGTAATACATTTACAAGGGATTGCTGGGTCCTGCATCAAACATGCCTCCTATAATAGAGAGCCAGTGTGGTGTAGTGGTTAAGAGCGGTGGACTCGTAATCTGGGGAACCGGGTTCGCGTCTCCGCTCCTCCACATGCAGCTGCTGGGTGACCTTGGGCTAGTCACACTTCTTTGAAGTCTCTTAGCCCCACTCACCTCACAGAGTGTTTGTTGGGGGGGGGGGAGGAAGGGAAAGGAGAATGTTAGCTGCCTTGAGACTCCTTCGGGTAGTGATAAATCGGGATATCAAATCCAAACTCCTCCTCCTCTTCTTCTTCTCCTCAGGCTGCTCCTCCTCCTTTCCCTTCCTCCCCCACAACAAACCCTCTGTGAGGTGAGTGGGGCTGAGAGACTTCAAAGAAGTGTGACTAGCCCAAGGTCACCCAGCAGCTGCATGTGGAGGAGAGGGGACGCGAACCCGGTTCACCAGATTACGAGTCTTCTTCTTCTTCTTCTTCTTCTTCTTCTTCTTCTTCTTCTTCTTCTTCTTCTTCTTCTATAATAGGAGCCAACTCCTTGGGACAGAGGTCCCTTCAGCTGCCCCAATAAAATATTTGAGGGGGCCGGGGCTTCCCCAAAGTTGATGGGCATTGCAATTCAAATGGTGTGTGTGCGCCACATCTTGTGATTGATTATGTGGGGTGAGGCTTACCTACCCCCCCAAATATTTTATTCAAGTTGGCACCCCTGCCTCCTATGCAGTGGGAGATGAATCAGAGAAGGGAGAGATCTCCTAATGTCCCTCTCTGATGCTCCACTGCTCCCTTGGGATCTTACAGGGAGGGTAAAAGGTAAAGGTAAAGGGACCCCAGACCATTAGGTCCAGTCGTGTCCGACTCTGGGGTTGCAGTGCTCATCTCGTGTGCAGGGGCGTAGCCAGGATCAAAACTAGGGGGGGGCAATCCATGGTCGTTCAGGTTGTGACATTTCAGCATGGAAAAGGCGAATGAAACCAAAATTTTAAGAAAATTATATATAATTATAGCAGTGCTTTATTACAGTAGTTATTACAATTATTTGCTTGAATTTTTTTTTAATTTTTTTTTCTAGTTACTTGTCTTATGCTAATATCATTTTTATTGGGTTTGAATAAAACTTGTTCAAAACTTTCGTTTCAATCCCCAAGGAGTCGGTGCAGGTGTTTCCAAAGGCGAAGGAAATGGACCCCCTCAAAAAGAAAATAGGGGCGCAGCCTCACCCCCCAAAATAGGGGTGCAGCCAGTCTGGAAGCGCAAAGGAGAAGCGCCTACTTTGGCGAAATAGAGCATCCAGAGCTCAGAGGCGCTCCTTGGAAGCCATGGCTTCTGCACTTTGCCTGTGCTCTCCCTGTGGAGCCAAACCCCACCGCCTACGGTGAGTTCAAAGGCAAGTGAGAGGAGTAGACACTAGCTCCCCTGGTCCCCTCATCTTCTGTCTCTGGGCAGTGTAGCAGGGAGTTGAAAGCAAGCAGCAATTGTACGTTGAGCTTAGCATCAGTGATCCGTACTCTGATAACTTCCAAGTTCATAGGGACCAACTCCTAGGGACTGAGGTCCCTTTGTTGTTGTTCAGTCGTTCAGTCGTGTCCGACTCTTCGTGACCCCATGGACCAAGGCACGCCAGGCACACCTATCCTCCACTGCCTCTCGCAGTTTGGCCAAACTCATGTTGGTAGCTTCGAGAACACTGTCCAACCATCTCGTCCTCTGTCGTCCCCTTCTCCTTGTGCCCTCCATTTAGAGGTCCCTTAGGCTCCCCTAAAATATTTGAGAGGACTGGGCCCCCCCAAAGTTCATAGGCATTGCCATTGAAAGTGTGTGTGTGTGTGTGTGTGTGTGTGTGTGTGTGTGTGTGTGTGTGTGCCGTGTCTTGTGATTGATTATGCTGTACCAGGTTAGACTACTGTGATACACTCTCTGTGGGGTTGCCTCTGAAATATGGCTTGGAAATTGCTGCTAGTTCAGAATGCTGGATCACCAACTGGGATAGGCTTATTAGGATAATGTAACAGTGATGCTATGCTAGTTGCATTGGCTCCCAATTTCTGAGCCCAAGTGCTGGCTTTGACTTTTAAAGCCTTTTCTAGCTTAGGACCCAGAATAGTTTATGTGTCAGCCCAAACATTCAGAACTTCAACAGAACGTCTTTTGGGGGTGGCCCCACAAACTGAGACAAGGCAGCTGCTCCACAAAGAAAGGGCCTTCTCATTGGTGGTGCCTCAGTTGTGAAGTGTGTGTTATCTGTAGAGGGGTCCACTTGGTACCTATTTTGTCATCCTTCCAGTACCAGGCAGACTTTTCCATTTCCCCAGCCCTTTTAGAGCTGATTTTATCCCTGTGGATTCTTTGCTTCCTTGCATAAATTCGCTGGGTTTTATTACTGTTCTGCTATATATTGTCTGCATTTTAATCCATGCACACGGACACACAAACGATCCTGGGGGTTTCCAATGAAGGTTAGTATAGAAATTCCTGTAACAAAATCAAAATAAAATAACCTGCCATCTTCCTGCTCACCCCTTTCCCTTTGGGCAGCAGGTTGGGGAGCAGAGGGAGAGGGGAAGCTTACACCGCCTTGGCTGGCTTACGGGTTCTCCTTGAGCAGTGCTGTGCAGAGGGAGCACTGGGCTGCCCCACAGAGCCACCACACAGGGAGAGCGTAAGTGAGGAAGCCAGAGGCGGAGGCACCAGACTGGAGGCAGGCAGGCATCTCTCTCCCGATCCCTGGGAAGCCTTTTCCCCGGGCAAGCCTGGGCGGGCGCAAGGGCAACTTTATGCGCAGCGGCGCCTTTCATTCCAAGCGGTGCGCAAAGCTCCCCCGGGCGCCACGCTCCGCTCGGCACAGAGGCATAGGAAGGTCAGGTGGTACCCGATGCGGAAAATTTCTTGTCATCCCCCCCCCCAACATTGTGTGTTGTTGTTTTTTGCCTGCAAAAAAGGTTTTACATTATTTCATATGCCTCCGCCTCTGGCTTCCTTATTTTAAAAAACCTGCAAAGTGGTTTAGCAAAATAAAAAACAAAACAAAAAAACACCACAGCAGCTATTCATTTATATTTATTAACTCACACCTCTTCCATGCAGCAGCATATCAGAACACTAACACTTTATGGCTAAATAGCTTATAATTTACTTTAATTACTTGCAAGCAAGTTATAGGTAGGTAGCTGTGTTGGTCTGCCATAGTCAAAACAAAATAAATAAATAAATAAAATTCCTTCCAGTAGCACCTTAGAGACCAAATAAGTTTGTTCTTGGTATGAGCCTTCATGTGCATGCACACTTCTTCAGCACACGAAAGATTTGAAAAATCACCCAAGCAAACACGTTTTTTAGGGGTTAAAAAAAGGCTGGGGGGGGGGGGGCTAAAGGCAAAGGACAAAGGGGTAAAGTCACTCACAAAAAGATCGCTGAGTGTGGATCAAAACAGCAGCAGAGAAAGCTCCTTGGGACGAGGGGGAGGGGCAGGAGGCAGTTTTAGCGAGGCGTTAATAGTTCACAGAGTAGCCTGATAAGGAAACTTCCGGGGGGGGGGGGAATCAAGGAGATCTCATCGTCTCCTCTCCAGGCGTTTTAACCCAACAAACTCCCTCTTCGCTCAGTCTCAGCAAACAAGCAGCACTCAGCAACGGTAGCAGCCAGACCCAGGAGACAGACGGGGTGGTGGTGGTGGCAGCTATGGGGGGCAGCTGCCTTCTAGGGGGGGGGCAATTGCCCCCGTCTGCCCCCCCCTGCCTACGCCCATGCTCGTGTTACTGGCCGAGGGAGCCGGCGTACAGCTTCCAGGTCATGTGACCAGCATGACAAAGCCGCTTCTGGCGAACCAGAGCAGCGCACGGAAACGCCGTTTACCTTCCCGCCGGAGCGGTACCTATTTATCTACTTGCACTTTGACGTACTTTCAAACTGCTAGGTTGGCAGGAGCTGGGACCGAGCAACGGGAGCTCACCCCGTCGTGGGGATTTGAACCGCCAACCTTCTGATTGGCAAGCCCTAGGTTCTGTGGTTTAACCCACAGCACCACCCGCGTCCCACAGGGAGGGTAAGCCAGGCTAAATTCAGATTGACTTTAGGAATGAGCCAAGCCTTGTCCCCATTTGTTTGGGAATATGATTGGGTTATTTCTGAGCCGACCTGATGACTCAACTGCCTCTACTTGGAAGAAGAAGAAGAAGAAGAAGAAGAAGAAGAAGAAGAAGAAGAAGAAGAGTTTGGATTTGATATTCCGCTTTATCACTACCTGAAGGAATCTCAAAGCGGCTCACATTCTCCTTTCCCTTCCTGCCCCACAACAAACACTCTGTGAGGTGAGTGGGGCTGAGAGACTTCAGAAAAGTGTGACTAGCCCAAGGTCACCCGGCAGCTGCATGGGGAGGAGCGGAGACGCGAACCCGGTTCACCAGATTACAAGTCTACCGCTCTTAACCTCTACACCACACTGGCTCTCGGAAGTCGAATAAATGCTCACGAGTCCCAAGAAGCTTCCTGGGTCCAGGACCGAGACCTGGAAGAGCACCCGTTATCCGTTTAATGAGCTTCACAACGAGAGAAACTCTCAGGAACCAGGGCTGCTAAACTGGAGCCTCAAACAGGCCTTGCAGCACAACCTCCCAAGATTATGCAAAAGTCGCAATAAATCAATGCGGGGAATTTAATGAGGCACACCAGATGGCATGGGAGAAGAATCTGCTCCAGCAAACTCTGCATCAGATGCAGGGCAGGTTTAAATCCTTCAGAGCTGAAAAGGAAGCGGATAAATTTATAGCAGAGGTAGCAGAAAAGAGCTGTGAGGGATCATCCAGGAGAACTGGCACCTGAAGAAGATGTGTCGCTATTTTTATGTATATTCCAGCATTTGTGGAGGATGCTGATATGTAAAACAGCATCCTTAGATTTAGAGATATTTACAGGCCGCAGAAATTAGAGATATTTACAGACCACTTTGACTGGTGATAACAGAGTGTAGCACCCCAGTGAGAGGGGGTGTGTGGAAACATTGTGTGGCTATGTCCCTCCCCTCCCTGTGAAATGAATGACACTGACACATTGTATAATTTTAATGGGCGTAAAGGCCACAACTTTATTGGTTACGGATGTTGAGCGGTATTGGCTTAGGCATTGGACCCTAATACTATATCCGACCCCAACCCGTGTGTTGGAAGTCCGGGAAGGGTTAACCACCAGTAGGGAGGCCAGTGATGCGCATCGACTGGAACTCCCCCCTGTGCTCACCGTTAGGGGCGTGCCTTCGGCCCTCACCTCCCTAGGCTTCGGACGGGGCCACGCCCCCCGGAATCCTTTAACGGAATACCCTTCATCCTGAGGGGCAGTTGATGATGTAACCTCCCCTCCTCACCTCTATAGAACCTTTCCAATGCCTAACCGCCAAACCAAAGCTGTGACGAATTGCTACGAGGTAGGTGAAAAAACCTGTTTGGCTATTCCAAATGGGAAAAAGTCCTACCAGGCCCCTTGGCCAACCAAGGCGACCAACCGAAGTCCATAGCAAGGTCAAAGACTACCTAAACTAAATCTAGGGCTAAAACTAAAGGGCGGGTGGGTGGGAAAAACCTAAGCGGCTGATCAGCTGGGCGAAAGGAGGACATTCCCGCCCGGCACTAGTTTAAAGGGACCTTGGCCATGCCTCCCGGCTGTGCGGGTTGGTCGGCTGGTGAGTGACGTGCACCAGAGTTCTACCAATCGCTCAGAGGCTGATCCCAGCCCCTGCACGCGTGATCAGGTCGTGACGCCCGCAAATCCACCTCCTGCTCAGTGCAGAAGTGGCCTTATCTGAAATTGTTCTCTTTGCGAACAGAATGCCCTCCTCAGCCCTGGTCTGCAAAGTGGGCAGAGGTGTTTCTGAGGTGCTCAGCCTTGTTGGCTTTCTGAAGCCCTCCCTTCATAGCTGTCAACTTTCGGATTTGAAAATAAGGGATTTTTCCACACTTTCGAATTTGAAAATAAGGGATGCCGCGAGGGCGGTGCAATGGCACCAAGTAGCCTCGCCACCCTGCGCTTCAGAGGCTGCGCGCGAACGGGTGAGCGAAAGAGCGAGTGCGTAGACGGCAGGCAGGCTGTCTGTCTGGTTGGGCGTGAGGGTCTGGCTGCACAAGGCATGCAAGCTCCACCCCCAGTCGGTCTCAGACTCCTTATTGGCAGCCGAGCAACGCAGCTGAGGAGCCTCCCTGGCCGGCAGGGAGGGAGAGGAGCTGCTTCCTTTGAAATCCGGGGAATTTAAGGGATATCAACAATCCGGGATAGCAGCGGGAAACAGCATTGGAATAAGGGAGTTTCCTGCAAAAAAAGGGAGGGTTGACAGCTATGGCCTCCCTTAACTCATTGAGCTTTACTCCGCAAGGAACTGTGTAAAGTGAGCACAGCGGAGGATGTGCACCATGGTGGACACTAGCAAATCCACCTGTCAGCCTTGTTTTCTGGACTCAGGGTGACGCATGAGGGATTGCCCTGCCTTCCGTCCGAATTGTTGTTGCGGCCATTTCTCTGGCTGCCTCAAACAATAAGAAAGCTATTAATTAGAAATTATCTCAAAATAATGTAGACTAATCATGGAAGGCAAATGAAAAATTACTTTCAAGATTAAAGGTGATATTCGAGCAGATATACCATAGTTGTTTTCAGTGTAATAATTGGGATATTCTATATTTTTATTTCAAGGTGGAGAGTAGGTGCAGGGAAGTCAACATTAATATAAATATAAATTAAAAAAGAGAGAGAGAGAGAGAGAATTGTATAAAATAACGTACAAAATATCGTATAAATACTATTGTTTTCTTTCCTTTTTGGTGAAATTGAACCTAGTAATTCATGTAGAAAAGTGTGGTTATGTTAAAAAAAAATGTGTGTGTGTTTGTTGTTGTTGTTGTTGTTTGGTTTTGTGAGTATGTATGTTAAAAAATGTAAAATGAATAAATAAAAAATTAAAAGGGAATTTTTTTTTTTAATCTCATCAGAGGGCATTTGGTACCCAAGAAGTCGTACTTTGTCACTCCATGAACTTTGGCATACAACCCTAACCCTCAACCCTTGCATCACTGTGAATATCGAGAAATTGGCTATAATAATAATAATAATAATAATAATAATAATAATAATAATAATAATAATTTATCATTTATTCCCCAGCCACTCTGGGCAGCTTCCAACAAAATACAATAATCAATCAAACATTAAAAGCTTCCCTAAACAGGGCTACCTTCAGATGTCTCCTAAAAGTATGGTAGTTGTTGTTCTCTTTGACAACTGGTGGGAGGGCGTTCCACAAGGCGGGTGCCACTACCGAGAAGGCCCTCTGCCTGGTTCCCTGTAACTTGGCTTCTCACAGTGAGGGAACCGCCAGAAGGCCCTCAGCGCTGGACCTCAGTGTCTGGGTAGATCGATGGGGGTGGAGACGCTCCTTCAGATATACTCATTCTCTCTACTTTCAACAGTTAAACCCCACCAGGCCCCACACCAATATGCAAAAACAGTCCAGCCACATATGAGGTATTAATTTGGAGGCCACAATTCAGAAGGACACATAAGCAATCACCTGAAACCAACATATTTGTTTTTCCTTTTTCCTTTTTTTATTTTTTTTTATTATCTCAGTGTCAATATTTGACCACTGTAAGAACAGTAGTAACACAATCCAATACAGATCTGACGCAAATTGTATGTTTTGGACACAAACAGAAATTGCTAAGTCTTTACACCTCACAGAAGTCCTTCAGCTTGATATTCTTTTTTTAAAAAATCGATTATGTGGTTATTGGATAAATAAAATATGTGATTGTTCAGCACATAAACACCCTTTGTTAAATGTGTCCGTCAATAGACAATTCATATAAATGATACTAACTATCATCAAAGGCATAATAACACCTTTATTGATAAAATAAATCTCTGAAAGGCAGATCAAATGGACGTCAGCTAACCATGCATGACATTAACAGGAATCAGCCTGAACGGAGGACCTGGGTACCAAAGGACTCAACTTCATCCAGAAAATACCATACTGGATATTTCCTGTGAATATTTGTACAGTGGTACCTTGGTTCTCAAACTTAATCCGTTCCAGAAGTCTGTTCCAAAACCAAAGCATTCCAAAACCAAGGTGCACTTTCCTATAGAAAGTAATGCAAAACAGATTAATCCGTTCCAGCAATTTATCATGAATTTTAGTATCTAACGAGACAATTGATCCATAAAATTAAAACAATAATAAATGTACAGTACTGTAGATGATAAAAATTAAAATTAATTTTCTTTCTTACCTGCACTGATGATAATCATTGTTTGGATGGGGGGCTTTTATCTATTTCCGCAGTTACACAATCAATCAATCAATCAATCAACCAACCAACCAACCAGTAGCGAACTGGGTTCCACAAAGTCACAAAAACAAATTAACCGAAAAAGCCTCAAAAACAAAAATGCAAATCAAAAACAAAAGCGGCAAACTTAATCCGTTCTGGAAGCTCATCTCGCTTTATTGGCCGAGGGAGCCGACGTTTGTCCGCTGACAGCTTCCGGGTCATGTGGCCAGCATGACAAAGCCGCTTCTGGCGAACCAGAGCAGCGCACGGAAACGCTGTTTACCTTCCTGCCGCAGTGGTACCTATTTATCTACTTCCACTAGCATGCTTTCGAGCTGCTAGGTTGGCAGGAGCTGGGACCTAGCAATGGGAGCTCACCCCGTCGCGGAGATTCAAACCGCCGACCTTCTGATCAGCAAGCCCTAGGCTCAGTGGTTTAGACCACAGCGCCACCCGCCTTTAGTTGATCACATATTTCATCACACATTAACTGAAGCTTTTGCTTTTTTCCAATTTTCAAAACTCTGCACATTGAAGTATCTACTCAAAGGCAAGTCCTCTTGAAATCATAAGTTGTACAGGGCAGGAGCAGAGGGAAAGGGGCAAGGGATTGCCCGGCCTATTTTGAGTTTTAGCATTCGAATTCCATCTAGATTTTTGTCAAGATTTCAGCTTTATTTCATTTACCGGTAACTGCATTTTCCTTTGTGGAGTTCTCCCATCCTGAGTTCAGAACACATAAGGATTTCTGGATGTGAAACACAAACTATAAACCACAATACTCCTACATTGGCTATATGAACTTCTTGAATATCAACAGACATGGTCTTAACTCGAAAGGACTGTTACACCTTGAAATGCTGAAATCACACCACCAAGTATAACAAAATGCCAGGGAGGAACGCTTGGCTAGAAATAGTCACGAGAGAGTTTATCTTCACCAGAGCTTATTCCTACACAGCACAAACAATTTGTGCTTCTTTCCCAACTTACAACGCCCAAAGACATCCTTGAGCCTTTTCACGGCCAATGTATTTCACTGTCGGCATGAAATGCTACTCTCTCTATCCCACAAGCACACACAAGAACGCACTAACCCACGACTAGCACAGGTGTGGGGAAGCTTTGGCCTTCCTGGTGTTGCTGAACTACAACATCCATCAGCCTTTGCAAGCATGGCCATTGACCCAAGGATGATGGGAGTTGTAGTTCAGCAACATCTGGAGAGGCAAATGTCCCCTAAATCTGCACTAGCACCTTGTTTCTGGGCTCCTAGTCCTAGGTAAGGTTGCAGACTCTTAGCTATGGTTGTAGAATTCCTTATCAGCACCTCATATTCCTTTTCCTGGGTACCTCTAACATTCAGTTCAGTGGATTCTCAGTGATAGGGCTTTCTGCTGTTTTCCTTCCCTCTATTTTTCTTGTGGACTTGCCTTTTAAAATACAACCCATTTTCTTCCATAAGGAAACGTTGTTTTCAATCAATCAAGAAAATTTATTCGACCGTCAGTCGGAAAGCACATATTATCCATACAAAAGCTAAAACGTCTAAACATCTGGAAAAGCGTGACACTTAGAAACAGTGAAAAGTATATTATACATTTAGACCCGTGTCAATACAGTCAATTTTAGCCTTACGATGCTTAAAGGCCAAAATAAATAAATTTGGCCACCGAGAAGGTTGTTGTTCCAGTGAACTTGTTCAGCAAATACAAAACCAGTCTTTCTCTGTCTACTGGGCTATGTTGGCATAGGAGTGGAGCTATAGGTTTTTGTCTAAGATTTGCATAGAATGGGCAGATCAAAAGAATATGTTCAGTTGACTCAACCACTCCCAGAGCACAGGGGCAAAGTCTCTGGGTGTATGGGACTCCCCTGAACCTTCCCCACAAAACCGCCGATTCCAGAACGTTTAACCTAGCGGCTGTAAGGAGCCTACGGTATTCCACACAGTGGATTTCCGCCAGATAAGGGGCTGGTGAAATCTGCGATATCTGTTCCCCCAAATACATCCCAGGTTTCACAAGAGCAATGTCCTCTTGCCTAGCAATATCCCTCAGTCAGGAAATGTTGTTTTGTTTGGGTAGCCTCGTCGTTCTCATTACCTGCTAACGGTTTTAAGCTAAATAATCAATGCTGTCCTTCTCAACTTTTTCCCTTTCCAATTAATTAATTTAAATTGACCATTAAGTCAGCAGAGTTTTTGATTGATATTTTCATTAACAACCCTCTCATGCAGACCTGTCCAACACCTAAGAAATGTATGATAATGTCCAATCTGCATGAAAGGTCTGAGCATCTCTCTTCACCTCTCAGTGCAAGTGAGTTATTACTTGAATTGTGCTTGCTGTTTCATTGAGTGTAATTTGAATACAGATTAGCTGCCCTGGTGTTCCAGAGCTTTAGCATTATCATTACTGGGGACAGTAATTTGACTGATGAACAGTTGGGTTATCACAAGGTTATCACCTTCACAGTACCAAAATGGTCGAGTGTCCCAATTCTGGGGGGGGGGGGAAGGAGGCCAAAGCCTTCAATGGCAAAATTAAGTCTTGTAAATTAGCCCGTCCAATAACTTATTGAATAAATTCTTTACTAATTAAAGAACCAATATACCTCTTTATTCTCAGATATTCTAAGGCTTTATTAAAATCAATGAAGTAATATCAATTGAACCATCTTTTATAACATGAATTAAGATCCTTCATCCCATTATACACAAAATACTCTATACATGTAAAGTGATTTAGAAAGTTAAATAGGCCAAGGAAATATATTGGTCTAAGCCAATGAAAGCAATTATCTGTCAGCCACTCCTTCTCAAAAGACATGCTCTTTCTTAATTAGGAAAGAATAAGAAAGAACATGTCTCAAAAGATTTACAGTAAAAGAAATCAGAAACAGGGAAAGTTATTGAAATTTCTATTCCAGTTATAATATAGCCAAGCTACTAAAATGTAATTATCCAGTACTGTGATTAGATGAACTACCCCAAACATTAAATCCCGACTCCATTATAAAAGAAAGTCAGTCCACCACACTACCTTCCAACTGAAGGAAGGTGGATGATACAGAAGAAATGAATATATAATTTGAATTGAAATGAAAGCATTAGTGCGAAAATTGCAACTGAGCCGAATTCATTGGGGCACAAGCATTTGTGTGTTGTGATAAATGTAAAAGTCAAAACACCAAAAATATCCAAAGTCCGTTGGGCATCAGAACTGTCCATACTCAGTTTACAAGATACCTGGAGATAACACTGAATGTTATTTGAAATCAACAAACACCAGATTTTAATGGCAAATTGATGCCATTCAGGATTCCAATGAAATTCAGTATGATTGGGAATGTGTTAAGTTGTCTGCATGCAAACAAGAACATCAGAATTTTGAATACCTGACAATCAGCATAGCGGCAGAGGCCACGAATGCTTCTCATTAAATAATTTCAAAATATTGTCCAAAAATTGCAGAATTTCTTTTGACCCTCTTGATAGCTCATTAGGGGAGGAAACAGTAGCAATGATCTTCTTTTTTTTAAAGTCTTTGCCAGTGAATCCATTTGATGTAAATCAATTAGTCATGAAAACAATTTGGCACGTGGAAAACTGAAACTTCAATTAGATGTTATCTTCCCAATATCCTTTATATCCTCCCTGGGTAGAGATAACACTTCTGTTATCTTGCTGAAAATCCACCTCCCCTACTTTAGCAGAAATGATCAAGTGATAGTTATAAAAACCCTTGATGTTTGTCCTTGGGTGAAAGAGGCCCACAGAGACATAAAAACATTAGCAGCCCTCGGATGAAACATTAGTTACTAGGGCATCAATAGTGAGATTTTACAACCTGGTTAAAGTGAGAGATTCTGGACCCTCTGCAGTCCCTGTGATTTAGAGGTGTCTTTATGCTGGAAACTGCTCTAAACCTCAGGTAGTGACAGAAATATCTTAAAGCTGAGCAAAGCCATAACATACCTGCTAAGGACCTGGCAGTTGGTTCCACCTTGGAAACAAGAACAATGTGTATTCTGACAATAGGGGCTCTGAAGTCGGTGGAATGGGGTACATGGCGACATTTGCCTTCACCATGCCTTGCATTTAGCCCACTATAGTTAGAGTAGTACGGGGATGCGGGTGGTGCTGTGGGTTAAACCACAGAGCCTAGGGCTTGCCGATCAGAAGGTCGGCGGTTCGAATCCCCGCGACGGGGTGAGCTCCCGTTGTTCGGTCCCAGCTCCTGCCCACCTAGCAGTTCGAAAGCACGTCAAAGTGCAAGTAGATAAATAGGTACCACTCCAGCGGGAAGGTAAATAATTTCGAAACTACAATCAATAAAACGACAGCAAGCCACAGTACATAAAACAATACAATTCAAATTGAGAGACAGAGACTTTGAGGGTGGGGCAAGGCAGGTGGAAAGAGGCCTTGCCTGATGGAGTCTCTCCCCTCACAGCATCTATGTAGAATGAAAAAATTAAGGCACAGATGGAATATAGCATGATACCACTTATGCCCAGGGAATGTTTATTGATGGTGGCTATAGAAATCAAGGGACGCGGGTGGCGCTGTGGGTAAACCACAGAGCCTAGGGCTTGCCGATCAGAAGGTCGGCGGTTCGAATCCCCGCGACAGGGTGAGCTCCCATTGCTAGGTCCCTGCTCCTGCCCACCTAGCAGTTCGAAAGCACATCAAAGTACAAGTAGATAAATAGGTACCGCTCCGGCGGGAAGGTAAACAGCGTTTCCGTGCGCTGCTCTGGTTCGCCAGAAGCGGCTTAGTCATGCTGGCCACATGACTCGGAAGCTGTACGCCGGCTCCCTCAGTCAATAAAGTGAGGTGAGTGCCGCAACCCCAGAGTCGTCCGTGACTGGACCTAATGGTCAGGGGTCCCTTTAACTAGTTAGAGTAGTATATTCCTCTTCCAGTTCTGGGGCAGGATCCTTTCACTTCTGTCACTGAGCTGAGAGTTGAGTGCAACCTGATCTCATCCCAGACGCCAGTAGTGACTTGGGAATAGTTAAAATACATTGTTGGATGATTGGGAGCACTGGAGGGTTAGGCGCATCAAGGGCTTGTTAGATATGTTTTGTCTCCTCCATGTAAAGCATAATGCGCGTTTCTCCCTTTCATCCTGAGTTTGCGCGTCTTCAAAACCATGACACCTTTGGTAAAAGCTGTTCTCCAACTGGAGCGCTCGCAGGCCAGTGTTTCCCAGTTGTTGACGTTTATACAGTGCTACCTTGGGAGAAGGCCAAAGAAAACAACATAGAAATCATAAAGTAAAAACAGGTATAACACAAAATCTTGCCTCTAGTTGCTGTACCCTTTGCCCTATATGTGACCAGCCCAAAAAGGGATGCTTGAATCAGAATTATCATTTCTCAAACAAAGATATGCCAAACCACTGATCACAGAGTTCATTTGAAAATTAAGGCTTACGATAGCTTATTTAACCTTCAAAAGCTCTATTATTTTATAAAGCTGCATTAGTTGCCTGGTGTAAATATAACAACATCAGATAAAAGCAAGATGCATCAAAAGATTTAAGGCACTTGTTGTGTATTTAAAAGAATTATATCTTGTTTATAGTACAGTATAAAATGCACAACTGATTTATATAGCAGCTAGTCTATTGCAGAGGAAATCTCATTTCAATCATAAATGGCAGAATTTGATTTAAGAATTCATTCTTTAATGGGTCTGCAATGTTCAAATTTAAACTCACTCAATTCATCAGCAAAATATTCAATATGGGGCACAGGGAACTCATTTAGGCAAACAGTGACTTTTAATATAAATTTTCCAGGAGATTTCTTCATTGATTCAGCAGTTTAGTGCAAAATGATTTGTGCGATACATTCTCAGGGATCGATGCGGGCTGAGTCAATGGCTAATATAAAACCATCATCATACCAAGTACAGGGAACATATCACTGAACTTTGACTTCACACTGAACTGCTTTGAAGGAAGAGTACAGTCTGCTAAAGTCAAAATGTGTAATTTTTTTTTTTTTAAAACTTAAAATATTTTTGTTTGTGTTACGCTTGGAATTATGTTCAGGCGTTTCCAATCACTGAGGGTATCTGCAAGTGTTTGATTTGCCTGCTCAACAATGGATAGCCTTAAGGAAACTTATACAGGACTCTTGAGAGGATAAAATCAAATGAATAGAAGAAGAAGAGTTTGGATCTGATACCCCCTTTATCACTACCTGAAGGAGTCTCAAAGCGGGTAACATTTTCCTTTCCCTTCCTCCCCCACAACAAACACTCTGTGAGGTGAGTGGGGCTGAGAGACTTCAGAGGTGTGTGACTAGCCCAAGGTCACCCAGCAGCTGCATGTGGAGGAGCGGGGATGCGAAGCCGGTTCTCCAGATTATGAGTCTACCGCTCTTAACCACTACACCACACTGAATAGTAGAGTTTACTTTGCATCACTGAAAGTTGGGAAAGGCAGACACTCTCACTATTGGGGGAGAAATCCATAGGGGCAAACATTTCAAGACCATTAGTATTTTATAGTTAGAAGTACAACAAACTCAGCTCTTTTTGCTACGAAAGGCCTGCCTTCCAGGTGTTTGCAGACTGACTGGTTCCTCAGCGACAAATCCCAAAATTCTCCATATTAGGACAATCTTTTTATTAGGTCAATCAATATGTGACAATATAATGTGTAACCTTTTAATAGCCCCCATCAGCAAAATGGATAGATTTATGCTTACATCTTAAAAGATAAAATACAGTGGTACCTTGGTTCTCAAACTTAATCTGTTCCAGAAGTCCGTTCCAAAACCAAAGCGTTCCAAAACCAAGGCGCGCTTTCCCATAGAAAGTAATGCAAAATGGATTAATCCGTTCCAGACTTTTAAAAACAACCCCTAAAACAGCAATTTAACATGAATTTTACTATCTAATGAGACCATTGAACCATAAAATGAAAGCAATAATCAATGTACTGTACTGTAAAATAAATAAGACAATATTGTAGATGATCAAAATTAAAATTTTAATTTAATGACTGATAGTCATTGTTTGGATGGGGGGCTTTTATCCATTTCCGCAGTCACACAATCAATCAATCAATCAATCAATCGATCAATCAGTAGCTGAACTGGGTTCCACACAGTCACAAAAACAAATTAACCGAAAAAGCCTCAAAAACAAAAACGCAAAACAAATAGCAAAAACAAAAGCACCAAACTTAGTCCGTTCCGAAAGTTTGTTTGACTTCCGAAATGTTTGAAAACCAAGGCGCAACTTCTGATTGGTGCAGGTGCTTTGGAAACAATAGCCGTCAGCCGCATTGGACGTTCGGCTTCTGAAAAACGTTTGAAACCCGGAACACTTACTTCTGGGTTTTCGGCGTTTGAGAACCAAGGCATTTGAGAACGAAGGCGTTTGAGAACCAAGGTACCACTGTATGATAAAGATATTATAACCAACTAATTATTTGTACTGTACACTGCTTACATAATTTTAAATGTTAAACAGTATAGTAGGCTGGAAGAAGACAGGGATCCTCCTCCTCCTCCTCCTCCTCCTCCTCCTCCTCCTCCTCCTCTTCTTCTCCTTCACCACATAGATTAGCTTGTCTTTTATTGTATTGTGAAAAGCGTTAATAAAATTTTATTTTTTTAAAAAGAGAATAGGACGTCCCTATTTTCAAGGAGATATATCGGAGGGTATGGAATGGCAATATATACTTCATGATGGGACTCATTCACACTTCTGCTTGTCCTGTGCTTTTTAGGCATGAGTCTGAGCAGTGGTGCAGTGGGTTAAACCACAGAGCCTAGGGCTTGCTGATCAGAAGGTCGGCGGTTCGAATCCCCGCAATGGGGTGAGCTCCCGTGGCTCGGTCCCTGCTCCTGCCAACTTAGCAGTTTGAAAGCATGTCAAAGTGCAAGTAGATAAATAGGTACCGCTGCAGCGGGAAGGTAAACGGCGTTTCCTTGCACTGCTCTGGTTCGCCAAAAGCGGCTTTGTCCTGCTGGCCACATGACCCGGAAGCTGTCTGCAGACAAATGCCGGCTCCTCGGCCAATAATGCGAGATGAGTGCCACAACCCCAGAGTCGGTCACGACTGGACCTAATGGTCAGGGGTCCCTTTACCTTTTACTGAGCAGTTTTGCCTTTGCCCCTCTCCTTTCCCCTGCAAAACCCACTCTATAGTGCTCCGTCGGAGCAACCATCAGTCTGCAGAAAACCTGACTGAGGTTTGCTTTGATTCAGCCAGCGGCAAAAATTTGGTTTTCCCGGGGAAAAAGGACCAGTGGAAGTGTGGATCCAGCATGAGGTAGAGAAATGTAACTGTGCTGTCTCAATAAAAATAAAATAAAAATGCTTTCTACTTCATTAAGTAGTAGAGCAAGAAATGTATCTGTTTCCTTGTTCCTGTCTGGATAATTTTGGGGAACTCATTTGAATAGCATTTATCATGCTTTGCCTGTGCCTCAGCCCGTTAATTAGATTTGCATCGCAATTCTATGCATGTTTACTGCAAAGTAAGTTCCATTGTGTTCAATGAGACTTCCATAACACTTTGCACAGGCCTGGAGCCTTAAGACCTCCGCTCTAGCCACTAGCAATGTCAAGAAGGAGCTCTCTCATCCATAAAAAGTAATGCACTGGGGCATTTGTGCATTTTTAATATATATTTTTTAACAAAGCTGAAATCCAGAGTGAATGCTCAGTTGCCTTTGAGCACACCAGAACAGAGCAATTTTGTCTTGGGATTTCTGTCCACAAGTTCATTAAGCAAATGTCAAATAGCAGTTGTTTATTGTGGGAGCCTAGGAGAGTTTTATTTAGATCTGAAGCTGTACAGTAGATTGCTCTTTCGCTCCTCCCTCCTCTTATATTTTCTGCACAGAGCCATGTTTAATCTCATTGCAAATGCATCCGCAGGGGGAGTTGAGCAAATGGATGCAGTGTGTGTATTTTACAAGCCTGACCCAGGAATTCAAAATTAACAAACTCACCCAAATTAGCTAGTGGCAGGGAGGGGAGATTGTGTGGTGAGGGGCTAGATATAACCTCTGTGTTTCCCCATAGCTAATTGACCCAACTATAGCTCAACATCAAAAAATCTAAGATCATGGCCACTGGTCCCATCCCCTCCTGGCAAATAGAAGGGGAAGAAATGGAGGCAGTGAGAGATTTCACTTTCTTGGGTTCCATCATCACTTCAGATGGTGACAGCAGTCACGAAATTAGAAGACGCCTGCTTCTTGGGAGGAAAGCAATGACAAACCTAGACAGCATCTTAAAAAGCAGAGGCATCACCTTGCCGACAAAGGTCCATATAGTTAAAGCTATGGTTTTCCCAGTAGTGATGTATGGAAGTGAGAGCTGGACCATAAAGAAGGCTGATCCCCGAAGAATCGATGCTTTTGAATTATGGTGCTGGAGGAGACTCTTGAGAGTCCCATGGACTGCAAGAAGATCAACCCTATCCATTCTGAAGGAAATCAGCCCGGAGTGCTCACTGGAAGGGCAGATCCTGAAGCTGAGGCTCCAATACTCTGGCCACCTCCTGAGAAGAGAAGACTCCCTGGAAAAGACCCTGATGTTGGGAAAGATTGAGGGCACAAGGAGAAGGGGACGGCAGAGGATGAGATGGTTGGACAGTGTTCTCGAAGCTACCAACATTAGTCTGACCAAACTGTGGGAGGCAGTGGAAGACAGGAGTGCCTGGTGTGCTCTGGTCCATGGGGTCACAAAGAGTCGGACACAACTAAACGACTAAACAACAACAATAGCTTATTTTACAGGGTCATGAATGTGCATACCCTCCAACATTTCTCCGATGAAAGGGACGTCTCATTCCATAATGATAATTTTCTATTTATTCCCCACACATCTTACTGGGTTGCCCAAGCCACTCTGGGCCATTTCCAACAAATATATAGAAGCATAACAATTTTTTAAACATTTAAAAAATCTTCTCTATACAGGATTGCCTTCAGATGGCTCAGGGGTTGGATAACTCCTTACCCTCCAACATTTCTCCAATGAAAATAGGGACATCCTAAGGAAAAGTGAGACATTCTGGGATCAAATAAGAAACTGGAGCAGCTTTTTAAAATCAGGGATGTCCATGGAAAACAGGGACGTCCCTTGGAGGGCCTGATCCTGGTTTCCATTCTCTTAGGTAGGGCTGCACTTGAAACTGAGGACATCTTGAGTCCACTTGAAACTGAGGACATCTTGATAGGAAGACAGATTCAACACAGAAACCTGGAATTGCACCTACCCATTCCTCAGATTTCACCTGTATTCTGCTTTCTGAATATCCAAGGCCTTTCTGGAGGGTTTTAGGATCCTCAGGAGAGGCTTTCAGAGGGAGAGGGAGTACAGTGGGGAGGAAGAGCAAAAAACCCTCCTGGTACAAGGGGCATAGCTGTCAACCCTCCCTTTTTTGCGGGAAACTCCCTTATTCCAATGCCGTTTCCCGCTGCTATCCCAGATTGTTGATTTCCCTTAAATTTCCCGGATTTCAAAGGAAGCAGCTCCTCTCCCTCCCTGCCGGCCAGGGAGGCTCCTCAGCTGCGTTGCTCGGCTGCCAATAAGGAGTCTGAGACCGACTGGGGGCGGAGCTTGCATGCCTTGTGCAGCCAGACCCTCACGCCCAACCAGACAGACAGCCTGCCGTCTATGCGCTCGCTCTTTCACTCACCCGTTTGCGCGCAGCCTCTGGAGCGCAGGGTGGCGAGGCTACTTGGTGCCATTGAACCGCCCTCGCGGCATCCCTTATTTTCAAATCTGAAAGTTTGGAAAAAATCCCTTATTTTCAAATCCGAAAGTTGACAGCTATGACAAGGGGATTTGTATATAAACATATATATGACTTATTACAAAGCATAAGAGACATCTACAGAATAACAGCAGTACAACATCTATGGCAGCGTTTGAATGACCCTTGTCTAAAATCTGTCTAAACGAACTGTTAAGAGACAAGCAAAAAGGTACGAATTGTTGTAAGACAGTATTAGAAAGTACAGAAAGGGTAAGGTAATAATGATAAGTACATTCATCACCAGAAAGGTTATATGCATCGGGAAATGATAGGAAGTCTATTCTGTGTTAGCAAAAAGACAGGAAAAAAGAGATTGAATAAATTTAATTTAAATTTATTTTTTAAAAAACATATCTAAGATTATTAGTACACCATTGTTTTCATCTTGGTATATTGTGTATGTTATCTATGAATGTCAATAAAGTATTTAAACTGGGGGGAAAGACTTATCAGAAAGCTCTATAACCATAGCGAAAATTGCAAGGGTCTCTCGGTGTGGTATGGTATCCACCAAAAAGCATTTTGATAATTGGCTCCATTTTTTGCTTCACTACAGAATTTTGCTTTCACACATCAGAATTAGTTAAGACTGTGGAAAATAATGCACAGATTGTTCTTATTTCTCCCCCCGCCCTCTGCATACGTGTAAAGGAATATATTTCATTGAATGTGTGTCTCATCACAATCTGAGCATCATAGGCAGAGTTGATTGGTGTTGTTATTTAAAAATTTAACCATAGTTATTTTAGTATTTTTACATTACTGTTTAGGGAGGCTTTTAATGTTTAATAGATTGTTGTATTTTAATGTTCTGTTGAAAGCCGCCCAGAGTGGCTGGGTATAAATAATAAATTATTATTATTATTAAAAAATAAATAAACGTGAGCACATCTGCCAAGCTTTCTTTCTGGCTACGAGTCTAACAACTGTTGAAGGGCAAAAAATAATCTATGTGAACCCATTGCCATGGTCCACTGTCTTAAAACAAATGGCCCCCGTTTGACCTTTAAATGGAAGGGTTTCCCTTTATATCATTAGAGGCAAAATGTGTGGACACGACATACAACAACAACAGCAACGGAAAAGGGCCTGGGCAGCAGAGCTCGGTTTGATTTGCGAGATTTTTATTCATTTTTATGGCTTTCCCCCCTTTTCCTTCGAAGGAGGTAGAATAAAAAGTCAAACTGATGAAGAAAAATGGAATCTCAAACTGGCCTAGTTTTGTTCCACTGCTGGTTGGTTGGTCACCCTGAGGGAAATGATATGTGCGCAGGAAGGATGATGAATTGGGTTTGTTTAAAGCCATCATTACATTGTACTTTTTTATGGACCTCAGTATTTATAACACTTAAAGTTGATTGAGTAATGTGGGCTGCTTTGGTGTCCCTGCTGGTCAGCAGGGGTGACAGGCCTTGACAGCAAACATGAAGATATTACTGCTTCGACTGGTCCAGGATGTCAGCGTAATCTTAAGCAATCTGCTGCTTGCTCTTGTGTGTAATGCACTCTCGAAAAACTTTCCGTCCAAGTATATATGTAAGTCGGTTTGTGCATGTTTCATTTTGTTGCATGTCCTGTAGAGGATACTAACAGATGCAGAAATTCCACACACGTCCGACGCAGTTTCTTTAACAAGTTGACTTTTAGCAGATCAGGTTTTGCTTTTCAGCTTGCCACACAATAAGAAAATAACCGGAGAAGCAATATTTAGGGAGGGCTAATCTTCTGACTGTGGGATGCGGGTGGGAAAGGAGAATGTGAGCCGCTTTGAGAAGAAGAAGAAGAGTTTGGATTTGATATTCCGCTTTATCACTACCCGAAGGAGTCTCAAAGCGGCTCACATTCTCCTTTCCCTTCCTCCCCCACAACAAAAACTCTGTGAGGTGAGTGGGGCTGAGAGGCTTCAGAGAAGTGTGACTAGCCTAAGGTCACCCAGCAGCGGAGACGCGAACCCGGTTCACCTGATTACGAGTCTACTGCTCTTAACCACTACACCACACTGGCTCTCTTCTGAGACTCCTTCGGATAGTGATAAAGCGGGATATCAAATCCAAACGCCTCCTCCTCTTCTTCTTCTTCTTTATATATTTCCACATACATTTGACCCACACATTTGTATACCTAAAGGAGCGTCTCCACCCCCACCGTTCAGCCCGGACACTGAGGTCCAGCACCGAGGGCGGTTCCCTCACTGTGAGAAGCAAAGCTACAGGGAACCAGGCAGAGGGCCTTCTCGGTAGTGGCGCCCACCCTGTGAAACGCCCTCCCATCAGAGGTTAAAAGGATCAACAACTACATGACATGAAGGCAGCCCTGTTCAGGGAAGTTTTTAATCTGTGATGTGTTAATGTATTTTAATGTTTGCTGGAAGCCGCCCAGAGTGGCTGGGGAGACCCAGCCAGATGGGCGGGGTACAAATAATAAATTATTATTATTATTATTATTATTATTATTATTATTATTATTATTATTATTATAGAGAGACATTTTCAAAACTCATTTGCTCCATCCAGTGCTTCCCCCCCCTAAAAAGAAATGTTTAGGGGTACTCATTTTCCTACTCATATTGAAATACTGCCCCTCAAGGAGGTCAGATTTAGATTCACAAAATGTTTAGGAGTATGCGTCCCCCTGCGTCCCCCCAGGAAAAAAGCACTGGCTTCAGCCATACCAACACAAGGAAAAGTTCACATAGCAAAATGTGATTTCAATTATATTTATGCCCCTTATGGATCATCTGTAGTCATTTACTATATGGTTCTGACAAGCTCCATATAATGATGCGAAAGGATGAGGACGAAAAGCCTGAGATCTGCAAAATTTCTTGGGTTTGACTTTACATGAAATTGTGTTTAGGGGAACATACTTTTCCTGGAAGTCCATCAAGATATACAATAAGGTAATGTTAATAATGTCAGTTCACAGTTTCTTGGGCATCAAATAAGACTACATCGTCTGTGTCACTGCAGTAGCCTATCACAAAGGCTGGCACTGTGAATGAAATGGTATTTGCCTGTTTATGTGAAGAATGATGAAACTTTAAATGAATCGTTGACCTTTCTTGAATGACATGTGACCTGTAAGATATCTGAGCTGTAGATCATGAGCTGCTCCTGAAAATTGCTGTCTGCTGACCGAAAATAAACAATAAGATATCAAATATAGTTTGAAAAAATTGCCTTGGTTTAACACTGGGGGGAAAAAGTGAATTATTTTGACTCACCAGTCAGAACACATCAATTCATTTCAAATCACCCTTGATCTGGAGACTGGGACAACTTCTCTGTTTTAAAGCTTTTTTATGTTTTAGCAATCGATGTTTTCTGGAATGCATGCTTTATTTAGGCAATATGCTATAATAAAATCTCTTAATGCAGGATAGTTAGAGCAAGACTGGTTCTAAAATATAGGAAAGACATTATATGTGTGTGTGTGTGTGTGTGTGTGTGTGTGTGTGTGTGTGTGTGTGTGTGTGTGTGGTTTCTTTGACAATTCTCTGTTTGGACTGAAATGTCAGAAAAATTGGTATCGCTTGTACTCCAGTGAATTTTGTGCCATCTTGAGTAGAGACTCATTACCAGTTCCTGAAAACAATCCTGAACAATAAGAAAAACCAGAACTAATACTACTCAAGTGTATGTTTCAAATAGATACATTTCATCAATGCAACTCATTACTGTGTTGTCTGCTGCACCAGTAAAGTATGTAGATAGAAATGGGAATTATTTATTTTTTTAAAAAAATTGCTATACATTGCTATAGAAGTAGGATTATTTGAATTATTTCATTCCATCTTTTAACAGAGGGAAAAGGCTGCAAAATGGGGGCTAGGATGAGTTGTTCGTTTCTACTTTTACTCATGGCCTTTTATTACTTAAGGGTCTGGTGTAATAAATCTGTGGTTACGCTGCATATTCCCTTACCAAACTGATGAGTCACTTTTGTCGTCCTTTCGATGTCCGGGAGAGGCTGGCTGGGCGGCCAAGGCAGAGGTTGCGTTGCTGACTTGGCTTCCTGACGTTGCGGCTCCCTGTCAGTTACCAAGAGGTGGAGATGTAACTCCCCACTGCCTTGCCCCATTGGTAATGGGGGTTACCAGTGCTTTGAAAGACAGATGTGTTTTTTTCCGTGTCGTTTTCACTTGCTCTCAAGCTCTCTCACCCTCCTGTTTTTCATGTGGCATTGGTCGCTGACCTCCTTCCTTGGCTAGTGAAAATGTGTTTTTTAAAAATATATATTTGGATGTTCGAACAAAACAGTAAAGGAAAACAACCTGGTATCTGTTGGAGATTCATTCCCTGTGTTCAGTCATGGGATTGATGTCTATCACATGACGGTGTGTGTGTTTTGATTCCACAGGAATGGGATGTGACATAGACAGGATGTTTGTCTTACTGTGTTTCCTGAAGTGGGACTATTGTCCTTTGTTCTCTCTCTTTGCTGCCTGATGATAGAGGCAGCCATGTTGAAGTGCTCCTTGTGTATTTATATGTAAAGAAAGTAGATTAGCCTAAATGCTGAGTTGCTGAGTTCTGTTACGCAACTGCGCAAACTTCTGTGGATCCCTGAGTGTGCTAATGTCTTCTGGCATTAGTCACTATGATGTTCGGGCTGAGGAATGCTTTTGAAGCTCCCGAACGATCACCCAGTATACCTGAAGGAGCGTCTCCACCCCCATTGTTCTGCCTGGACACTGAGGTCAAGCGCCGAGGGCCATCTGGCAGTTCCCTTGCTGCGAGAAGCCAAGTTACAGGGAACAAGGCAGAGGGCCTTCTCGGTAGTGGCACCCACCCTGTGGAACACCCTCCCATCAAATGTCAAGGAATATCTGACTTTTAGAAGACATATGAAGGCAGCCCTGTTTAGGGAAACTTTTAATGTTTAATAGATTATTGCATTTTACTATTCTGTTGGAAGCCATCTAGAGTGGCTGGGGACACCCAGCCAGATGGGCGGGGTATTATTATTATTATTATTATTATTAATTAAAATTTCAACACCCGGTGCAGCCTCAATACAGCTGTGCACTTCCGTCACTGGGCTCCATTGAAAATGGCTTATTTTAATAATAATAATCATAATTTTTTATTTATACCCCGCCCTTCCCAGCCAAGACCGGGCTCAGAGCACCTAACACCAATAAAATCACAACAAAACATACAAAACAATCAATTAAAATGCAGGTTAAAATACGATTTAAAGTTTAAAATGCAGCCTCATTTATAAGTAGCCCACCAATCAAACCATAAAGGAATGAAACATCAGGGTTAAACTGAAACCAGCCCAAAGGCCAGGCGGAACAGCTCCGTCTTGCAGGCCCTGCAGAAAGATGCCAAATCCCGCAGGGCCCTGGTCTCTTGTGACAGACCGTTCCACCAAGTCGGGGCCAGTACTGAGAAGGCCCTGGCCCTAGTTGCGACCAGCCTAGTATCCTTGTGGCTCGGGACCTCCAAAATATTATTATTTTAGGACCTTAAGGTCCTACACGGGGCATACCAGGAGAGGCGGTCCCTTAGTCTGAGGAAGACTATTGTAGCAGTTACCAATCATTGCCTGCTATACATAATTCTGACATCATGAAGCAAATGCTGATGGGCTTGATCTGTAACCAAACACTACTGAAATAAATGGTGAAATTAATGTCGCTTTTAATGACAATAGGCTGCAAACTCAATAGAACGGCCGGTTCTAGAGAGATGGGAATTACACCCTCTGACACGAAGCAGCTCTATCCCTCAACTTGCCATTTTTGCTTCTGAGAAATACACCCCCGAGGCACTTAAATCATGCTGGCAGTTTTGAAAATGTTGCTTTTTTTGTGACCAACGGCAAGGAAGGATAAAATGTTAGCTTAACTACTAATAGTGTGCTGTGTCTACATCTGTGTTTGTCTTGTTCCGTTTCAAATTATGTGCCACATCTCACTGGTGTGCCTGTCAAAACTATACGGAGAAACAGATTTTAGTATATTTGAGAGAAGCTTTCACATGTTTGCGTGGAGGGGGCCAATTCTATACAACGCGCGGCTATATCATGCATTAGAGGAAACCTCACAAAACAGGGGAGGCTGTAGATTAAAACAGAGCAAGTTACAAGGCCTGGTCTTTACATTACAAGTCATATAACGGGCAAAAAGAAAGATAACTGATAGGTAGTATTTTAAGGCATATTAACTCAATTACAAGTATATTTTTACAATTGTAGCGCCAGCATTTATCACACAGCATTTATTAGACCTCTGAGCTAGGTTATGTCAAATGAAACATTGTGAAACTGCAGCATTTCATTAAATTGCTGCTAGAGCAGGGCATTCAATCCTGATCCTCTTAAACCACACGATTTTATCAAAATCTCTGGAAATTGAAGCAATCACTAAAAGGTGTCAGGAAATTAAAATGTTCTGTCTCAGTGAAAGAGATACACTCCTTGTAACATATATCAGAGGTTTTCTTCTTTTTTTTAAAAGACACATTACTATGCAGGGGAAAGTCATCAAATACAGAAGGCACGGGAGATTCCAGAATTACCTCTCCGCTGCCATTTTTCATACTCAGGGGGAACACAGAGGCTCTCTTGCCACTTGGTTTCCCCGCAAGCCTTGTGGAAATCTATTGCTGATAAATTATGTGCAGAAATAATATAATCAGGCATCAATATGGAATGTAGATCCCTACTTTTAAGCAAAGCTTTTTGGGTTTAGCAGACAGTGCCCTGACATATTCAAGCGATGGAAGCATAGTGTATGAGCTGGCTGCATGGTGTATGAATAGGGTTCATGAACACCTGATTTCTTCCTTTCTTGAGAGAGAGAGAAAGAAAAAGAAAAAGAAAAAGAGAGAAGGTGCAAATGAAGCAAATGAATTTTATATGTTGTAGCAGGTTTCCTCAACCTCAGCCCTCCAGATATTTTTGGCCTACAACTCCCATGATCCCTAGCTAGCAGGACCAGTGGTCAGGGATGATGGGAATTGTAGTCTCAAAACATCTGGAGGGCCCAGGTCGAGGAAGCCTGTGTTACAGCATTCTGTGTGGTGTTGAACGCACCACTTTTCCACCACGTGAATGTCTTAACAGGGGCTCAGTTGTGCAAATTTACAACGTTATCTGGATGTGGGAATAATCATGGATCAAGTGAGGAAAAACCATGCATATAGAGGCACTCCTAGCTAGGTGTGCATTACCTCATTTGCAAATGCCAAGGTCAGCTATAACACGTCACTCTTGGATATATAATTTTTGAAATATTTTGTGGAATATTGGTGCTGGTTAGAAGAAGAAGAAGAAGAGTTTGGATTTGATATCCCGCTTTATCACTACCCGAAGGAGTCTCAAAGCAGCTAACATTCTTCTTTCCCTTCCTCCCCCACAACAAACACTCTGTGAGGTGAGTGGGGCTGAGAGACTTCAGAGAAGTGTGACTAGCCCAAGGTCACCCAGCAGCTGCATGTGGAGGAGCGGGGAATCGAACCCTGTTCACCAGATTACGAGTCCACCGCTCTTAACCACTACACCACACTGGCTCTCTCCACCGGTTATAGTTGGGAATTCATGTAAATATAGGCAAAACACGTGGTCTTCCAATCCATTGGCCCCTCTTTCCCTCCAGTGCTCCAATTTTTCAATCCTCCTTGAAATGGAGAAGTAATTTTAGAGTGATGCAACATGCTTGATTCACTGAGAGTGGAAAAGAAAGAGATTTGGCGAATGTGGAGCTTTCTTGTTGACCCACTGAGGAGTATTTATGAAGTGATCTCTGCTGCTGCTGTTTCCTAGGATTACTTTCTATTGACAGTGGGAACACAGTGGGACTAACTTGTGTGTAAATATGCTTAGGCTGGTACTGCAAGGCCCCAGCCAAGGACATGAAGAGGGACAGCTGGACTGCCAGGAGGCTAAAATGAAAGGAGACCTTCTGCTCTCTCCTCTGTGGGGATTAGTTGGGCAGATCTATTCACGACATACTAGCTATGTCCCTTAACAGCTGGATAATTATATAATGTGTGTGAAAGGTGAATTTGTCCGTTTTCCCTCCATGTTGTGAGAGCTCTATATCTATAGTTATATCTGACTGCGATTGACAAAGCAGTCTACTCAAAAGTAGATTTCACTGTCTTCTAGGGGGGAGTGAATTTTGGTTTCTCTGCATATCTCATTTTCCATTTTTGAATTCAGTTCTTATATTGGAACATCGTGGAAGACCATTGTTATTTTGAGCATGTGCTATGCAACAATGCTCCTTCCATGCCCAGGTATCATTCTGGGCCTGGGGTTCATTCTGTCCCATAAGAAGAAGAAGAGAAGAAGAGTTTGGATTTGATATCCTGCTTTATCACTCCCCGAAGGAGTCTCAAAGCGGCTAACATTCTCCTTTCCCTTCCTCCCCCACAACAAACACTCTGTGAGGTGAGTGGGGCCGAGAGACTTCAGAGAAGTGTGACTAGCCCAAGGTCACCCAGCAGCTGCATGTGGAGGAGCGGAGACGCGAACCCAGTTCCCCAGATTACGAGTCTACAGCTCTTAACCTCTACACCACACTGGCTCTCCAGTATATTACATTCTAATAGGTAGTTTATATGCTGAGATAAGAAGATTCCAGTCTCTGCCCATGTCAAAAGTACTTCTAGACAAGTATGTTTAAGGAGTGCACTCAAGCACTGATAGCTGTAATCTCCAATTAAAGGAATTTCAATTAATTACATGAATATTCTGGAAAATAAATGTTCTTTGAAGCATGTGAATTTATTACTGCTTTTATATTCCACTTTTCCTTCAAGGAATTCAGGGTACTGTACATGGTTCTCCCCAGTGCTATTTTTCTAGAAAACCATAAACGCTTCTCTTGTTCTCTTATAATGGCAACGGCACCCACCTGAAAAAAATGCTAGTGCATTTATTTAAGAAAACAGCAACCACAAAACCATATCCTATGGATAAAGAAACACAATGGTATGCCAAAGAATACCAGAGGAAATTCGAAAACATTTCAAGCAATGATATAAATCAAAGAAGCCCCAAATAAAACAATAGAGAGGAGATTTTATCAGGAATTAAAATTCCGAAATTAACTGTTTGAGATCAACAAAAATTACTGAAAAAGAGGTGCAGAAAGAATTTGTAACTTCAAAGAAAATAAGGCTCTGGGTCCTGATGGTTTAACAGAAAATTATTATAAACTATTTGGGGAGATCTTAACTAAACAATTAATGATATATTAAATACCATCAAGATACCACAACAATGGAAAGAATGAAGTAATTCCCAAAGTGGGGAAAGATCTAAAATTAGTAATTCTTATAAACCTGTTTCTCTCCCAAATGTTGACTATAAAAATTTCACAAGTATCTTATATATTAAATATAAATATATAAATTGTGATCAGGCTTGTTTTTTTTTTTTAAGATAGAAAAATGAAAGAAATCAAATGGCAGTTAATGCATTTGATTAACTGAGAGAGCTACATTGGCTCCCAGTACGTTTCCGAGCACAATTCAAAGTGTTGGTGCTGACCTTTAAAGCCCTAAACGGCCTCGGTCCTGTATACCTGAAGGAGCGTCTCCACCCCCACCATTCAGCCCGGACACTGAGATCCAGCGCCGAGGGCCTTCTGGCGGTTCCCATTTAGAAAATACCTGAAGGCAGCTCTGTTTAGGGAAGTTTTTAATCTGTGATATTTTAATGTATTTTGATATTTGTCGGAAGCTGCCCAGAGTGGCTGGGAAGACCCAGCCAGATGGGCGGGGTACAAATAATAAATTATTATTATTATTATCATTATTATTATTATAACCACAACCTTACAAGTTGTGACGATTTGCTATGCAGTAGGCGAAACCAGATGGCACCAGCCAATCAGCTAAACGGACAAAATTCCTACCAGGCCCCTGCCCCAAAAGCAGATGACCCCATGACAGGCATAGCAAGGTCAAATGAACAAAGCCCTAAAATTAGGGAGGGTGGGCGGGTGATCCACATAACACCGGTCTTGAAAGACCTACACTGGCTCCCAGTACGTTTCCGAGCACAATTCAAAGTGTGGGTGCTGACCTTTAAAGCCCTAAATGGCTTCGGTCCAGTATACCTGAAGGAGCGTCTCCACCCCCATCGACTGAGGTCCAGTGCCGAGGGCCTTCAGGCGGTTCCCTCGCTGCGTGAAGCCAAGTTACAGGGAACCAGGCAGAGGGCCTTCTCGGTAGTGGCACCCACCCTGTGGAACACCCTCCCTTCAGATGTCAAAGAGAACAACAATTACCAGACCTTTAGAAGACATATGAAGGCAGTCCTGTTTAGGGAGGCTTTTAATGTTTTATAGATTATTGTATTTTAATGCTCCATTCAAAGCCGCCCAGAGTGGCTGGGGAAACCCAGCCAGATGGGCGGGGTATAAATAATAAATAATAATAATAATAATAATAATAATTATTATTATTATTATTATTATTATTATTATTATTATCCAATGCGTACAGCGAAAAGAGGAAGCTCAACGCTGCACACAGGGAATGTATAGCCTCTAGGCTGTCAATCAAAATTGGCAATATTAAAATCTCCCTAACAACACAGAGGAGCCCAATCGGATTCATGGCCAACCAAACATATCCAACAGAGGGATGTCTTGCTGGACCCCACTGCAACACGTGCTCTCCATGAAGGAGAACACACTTTGTCCCATCAACATCAGAAGCATGGCCTTTTCTGTGGCTGCTCCCATATGATGGGATTACCTTCCAAGGGAGGGTAGATTGGCTCCTTTTTTCTTTTCTTTTTTTGACTTCCTTCCACCAGAAGGCTAAGCCTTTCCTGTTAATAAAACTAAGGTGCAGTTGATGCTAAATACTGGGCTTCAGTCAGGGCAAACTTATTTTTAATTGCTGGTTTAAAATGTAATTATTGTTTTTAACTGGTTTGATTTTTATTTTATTTTTTCCATTTTATAAAGTTGTTTTTTTAACTGCTGCAAGCTGTGTTGAATCCCAAACTGAGAGAAAAGCAGGATATAAATCGACTAACTAACTAAATAACTGGCAAAAGTGACACTTTCTCCAGCTCATCTATCTCAGGGTATTGTTTTGAGACAGAAATGCTCCTTTTGGTGCCTTCGAAGAAGCGCTGGATGCAAAAGTAATACATTTATCTCAGAATTTATGTTTAGGATAAGTGGTCTGTCTAAATCAATATCTTTCCCTCCAGCTGTGGACGGACTTTGGTGAAGCTGCTCTGTTAGAAATGTCTCAATTTTAGGTTCATCAGATATTAGGTTCGCTGAGTAGTAGGGAGAAAGGATGGGCAATTTTCATTTTCTCTCACTTTCTCATTTTCCATTCTTAAGTTCAGTTCTCCACATGTCTACCTTGGTTTGCAATATTTTTTTAAAGAAGTTCTCGTGAATATTCGTCAACATTTTAATGTGAATCTCCTCCATCACACACAGCTTCATATGCATTTTTCTCTAACCTACACATTTAATATATTGCATTAGGTATGCTGCTTTCACCAATATATGCATTTATATACACAATTCAGTTTGTACCTGTACATATTTCTTGGCATTGCAAATTTCAGGGAAGTGCACATTTTGGGGGGAAATGACTGTGTTTTGAATTGTTTATTGTTTCAGAAAGTGCAAAGGAGGTTAATTTAAATGTGAACCAAAGCAAATTTCTCTCCCCTCTCCCAGTCAGGGAATAAGGGGGGGGGGGGGAGAGAAGGAATTTGAGATCAGATGGATAGACAGTAATATTAGCTACACAAGGGTCGTTTGTTAACCTATCCATCCAACATATGGGAACATTTTAGGCAAGTGATGGCTAACCTTGACACTCCAGATGTTTTGGAACTACAACTCCCATCATCCCTGACCACTGGTCCTGTTAGCTAGGGATGATGGGAGTTGTAGTTCCAAAACATCTGGAGTGTCAAGGTTAGCCATCACTGTTTTAGGCCGAACCAATAATTTATTTTGAAAAAGAAACAGGTTAGGTAAGGGTACAACCTACTGAGAAACTGTTAAACTGTATAATACTTAGGCATAATTGGAATGTTTCTTTTAATTGGGAATTGTATAATTAATTTGGATTGTAATTTGAAATGTAATTGGGAATAATTTCAATGTGATTTGCTGTGATTTGTATTAGAAAATTCAATAAATAGATTATAAAAGAGAGAGAGAGAAACTGTCCTGCCCAAACCCCACAAAGTTCTTCTGTGTTAAACAAAAAACGTCTCTGAAAGGAATACCATTAGAACTCAAATCATTCCCCACCACCAATGGACACCACATAATTATTATTATTCTGATTTTAATTCCAATTAACTGGCACGCTGGTGTTCCTTTACACTTTGACTTATGTCACAGCAGAAAGCCTGCGTTGTGCCCGGGTCTCATTGATTTAATTACTCCAGCCCGAATGAATGTAGTCAAACCTAGAACAGCTACTTAAAATGTAATTCAGTCCACTGATGCATAAAAATACCGCACTGATAACAGTAACTGAGAAGAACCTCTTGAGAAATAAGCCTCTGCTCATACAGTGTGAATGAGGAAGCCTGGGAAAGGCAGGCAATTTGGAAGAACAGAGAGACCGTATTAAATCTTCCTGCAGAGGGAGCTTGATAATAGGCTTTGATCAAAAATGACACTCTTTCGAATTTGTATATGTAGATGTGTTGAAACAGAAAAAAACATGGCGCCCTCGCTAATTGTTTCCCCATCCAACCCCAAAAAGGCCACATTCCTGTTAATCCCTTTTTCTCAGGCCATTGTTGCAAGTGTGGAAAAGTCCCGTGGAAAGACAAAAATTACAAAGTGTTTGGTCTTCTTTGAAGATGATAACGTTTGCGCTAATCTCCACGAATGGGAGTCCTAGGTTTGGGACTGGAAGGGAAGCGTTAAGAGCAGGATTATAACCCATAATGCACTTCGAAAGCCAAATCTACATTTTTTTTAAAGCTATAAAGGTAAAGGGACCCCTGACCATTAGGTCCAGTCGTGTCCGACTTTGGGGTTGCGGCGCTCATCTAGCTTTATTGGCTGAGAGCCGGCGTACAGCTTCCGGGTCATGTGGCCAGCATGACATAGCCACTTCTGGCGAACCAGAGCAGCGCACGGAAACACCGTTTACCTTCCCGCCAGAGCGGTTCCTATTTATCTACTTGCACTTTGACGTGCTTTCGAACTGCTAGGTGGGCAGGAGCTGGGACTGAGCAACAGGAGCTCACCCCGTTGCAGGGATTTGAACCGCCGACCTTCTGATCAACAAGCCCTAGGCTCTGTGGTTTAACCCACAGCGCCACCTGGGTCCCTTTTATAGCTATAGCACCAGATATTTGTTGTTGTTTAGTCGTTTAGTCGTGTCCGACTCTTCGTGACCCCATGAAGAGCACCAGATATAGGCAGGGCTTTTTCCAGCTGGAACTCGCTGGGACTCAACCTCTCAGGTGGGCGCCATTGCCGTTATAAGAGAACAAGGTGAGATTCATGGTAAGTTTTGGCACCTCTTTTCCTAGAAAAATAGCACAGGATATATGTAAATCACTGACATAATACACGTGCTTGTATATGCTTTCTTTCCATAACCAACCACATCCTTGGAATGCCATTTGCTGCCATGAAACTGCATTGTGGCGGGAGGAGTCAAAGGGGGGCTCGCCAGGTGTTGCTCAGCTTCAACAACTCCAGCTCCAGCTGACATGCCCCAAGGCCAGGATGATGGGATTCGTAGTCCCACAACATCTCAAGCACCACATTGTCCATTGTAGGATTTTCAGATGGAAAGATGCCAACAGAGTCATGTTCTGGCTTTTGTTTTTGTTTTAATTTTTATTTCTGATTTCCAGTTATATACATTTCAATAGTTTTACGATCCTTCTAACATTTCAAAACTTGACTTCCTTCCTCCTCTTTCTGCGGTTCCTTAAATTTATTTATTTTTACATTTCCTGCATATTCCAAATTAACTTATTCATTTATTCACCTACTTTAAATATATATACTCTTATAAAACTGCAGGTTATTACAATAATCTTACCTGCTTATGGTTGGTTTGTAAAAATTCAATAAACCACTTCCATTCTTTTATAAAAAGTTTAACTTGGTTTCCCATTTTTTCCGGTAAGTTTCACCATTTCTGCACATTCCATAAGTTTTTGTATCCATTCTTCTTTCATCGGGGGGAAAAAAGAAAGATGGAAAGTTCTGGCTTTTGTCACGAATCATCTGAAAGACATCTGTCAAAAAAGAACACACCTTTTGCTCTCCTTTTTAATTAATCACCAATATAGCCCACTGTTATGTACTGAGCTGAATCCTAGAACAATAGGATCCAGAATGCAGCAGTCTGATTGGTCCACAGGAGCCACCCAATCCAGCTCCAGGTGGATGTGAATCAGCGACCTGATTGGCCTGCAAGAGCAGCCAATCAGGCTCCTGGATGAAGTGAATCCGCAACCTGATTGGCTAGGAGTAGCCCGGAATTAGCCCATTGTGGGGCTCATTGTGTAAATAATGTATATATAGCAGATGTTCTGGGGAAAGATTCATTCCTTGCTACTATGAGCTGAATAAAGAGCCTGAAATTCACACTTGACTCTGAGTATATTTCACCCACTTTACTAAAATGTGAGGGGTTTCCCTTCTCAACTCTGCCATCCTTGGTTTAAAGCAGCAGATATGTTGATCTGGTCCCCAGACCAACTTATTTTCTGCTTCCTTCCAGACATTAAAAATGGAAAAGGCCCATTAGGTCATCTAGCCGCCTTCTTTTGGCCCTCTCCCCTCCCTCTCCATTTCCCCTGCCAGTGTGAGATTGTTCCAATCTAATAGAAAGACAATTCCATAGCCGGATTGTATTTTCTGCTTGTCGGTGTCAGAGTGCTTTGGCATCCCGGGGTCAAGAGTTATCCTGCCTAGTCTTTTGTGTTCTAAATTTAATTGTTCCAGTCCTTTTTTCTCTTAAAGAGATCAGTAAAAACTGTTAATTTGATCAATACTTAATTTTTTCACCTCCAGCTCTTTTCTTCTGCTGACTGGTGATAAGCAGTCAAAGGGGCAGCAGGACAAGTAAATTGTCAGAAATTTTTTCACTCTCTTCAGGCCATTCTACCACTTAGAGTGATGTAATTTATACCACAGTAGTGGCTCTGCAATTACCCTGTCTATTGCTGTCGACAGTATCTCACTATCTTTTAAATGGATCCAGCTTCAGTCGTCCAGCCAAGCAAACAGTACAAATGATGCCATTCCTCATACTGCAAGTCCTAAAGAGATAAGTTCTTTAAAGAGGGGACCATTTATCAGGTGATACAAGCAGGGTACTTACAAGCTTGCTTCTTTGTTTAGCTTCTTTGGCAGCCCTTTTCAGATTCCTAATGCTATCGATCTGCTTGAAGATGAAGCAAAACTACCAACAGCCTGAAAATGGGAGAACTACGCTCTCCAGGAAACCGTATGCACATGTTAATATGCAGAATGTTGTGGAGTTCTCATTCCCACATATATATATATTTAAATAAGAGAAGAACAGCAGAAATGCTTCGTGTCCCTAGAGAGACCATAGGCTTGTTTGCAGTATAAATCTTGTCAACATTATTATTATTATTTTTTGCCGTCAGTGGTGTACTGGTATTTCCCCGTATAGCCTTTGAAATATAAGTGGTTCGGGTCTGTAATAACACATGGTATCATTTGCTTGGGTCAATTTGTGCATCCGGCTTGGCTTTCCATACGCAAAGTGTCAAGAAACCGTGCCTTGACTCTCCTACTCATCATCATCCTTTATTCAACCGTCAGTCAGAAAAAGAAATATTTATCCATACAAAGTTAAAACATCTGAGAGGGTTTTTAAAACACAACCAACACTAAAATGGGCTAGACAGATAGCCCCAGGTCAGGCATAGGCAACCTTCGGCTCCCAGATGTTTTAGGACTACAACTCCCATCATCCCTGACCACTGGTCCTGTTAGCTAGGGATCATGGGAGTTGTAGTCCCAAAACATCTGGGAGCCGAAGGTTGCCTACCCCTGCCCCAGGTCAATACAGTCAATTTTAGCCTTGCGACGCTTGAAAGCTAAAAAAAAGAAATTTGGCCACCAAGGAGGCTGTATTTCTAGTAGCATTATTCAGCAAGTATAAAACCTGGTTTTCTATGGATAGGAAGCTAAATTGGACTAAAAGTGGAGCTATAAGATTTTGCCTAAGCTCTGTATAAGAAGGGCAAGTTAGGAGAATATGTTTGGTGGACTCGACCACGCCCATGGCACAATGACAAGTTCTCTGGGCGTATGGTACTCCCCTGTACCTTCCCCACAATACCGCAGAATCAAGGGCATTTAATCTAGCTGCTGTGAGAAGTCTACGGTATTCCACATAGTGGACTTCCGCAAGGTAGGGGGCTGGTATGGTCCGATGGATCTGGTCCCCTAGGAACATCCCTGGTTTTATCTGGGCTATATCTTCTTGCCTATCACTCAGTCTCCGGGAAATCACAGCTCTGGCTTGAATGTACGTCATAGACTCGAAGTAGAGGTGTGACTCTCCTACTTGTTTATTTACCACACTGATAGCCCACTTTCTTCCTCCTCAGAACCTGTGCCCACCAGGAAGGGCTGGCAAGCTGACTGGCACCAGGGCCTTTTCTGTGGTGAACCCATATTTGTGGGCTCACCACAGAAAAGGCCCTGGTGCCAGTCAGCTTGCAAGATATACCCTTCCTGGATAGTGTTTAGGTATTCTTCAAAATGTTTTCGTTCACGATGCTTTTAACAAATGGGCTTAATAAGCTCTAGACTTCCTCTTCTTCTTTTGGTCTTATATTGGTATCGGCTGCCTGCGATATATGGCATTATTCCTGTTATTATGATTTCAAAACAACATTAAAAGTTCAATGTTTTAATGTGGTTTTAAATGTTGCACGACATCAAGGGGAAATATTGTCCTTTGAACAGGTGGCGCATACATCTATTAAACAAATAAACGGGGGGGGGGGGGGCCTGAATGGTGGCATTTTCATTCTAAAATAATTTTGTGGGATTTAAAAGGACACATTCTACTCATGTAAAAACACCAGGTAGGCCCCACAAACAACCCAGAGATGCAATTTAAATAAAAGCACATATTCTACTCATGTAAAAACACAAGGCAGGCCCCACAAATAACCCAGAGATGCATTTTAAATAAAAGCACATATTCTACTCATGTAAAAACACCAGGCAGGCCCCACAAATAACCCAGAGATGCAATTTAAATAAAAGCACATATTCTACTCATGTAAAAACACAAGGCAGGCTCCACAAATAACCCAGAGATGCATTTTAAATAAAAGCACATATTCTACTCATGTAAAAACACCAGGCAGGCCCCACAAATAACCCAGAGATGCAATTTAAATAAAAGCACATATTCTACTCATGTAAAAACACCAGGCAGGCCCCACAAATAACCCAGAGATGCATTTTAAATAAAAGGACACATTCTACTCCTGTAAAAACACGCTGATTCCCGGACCGTCCGCGGGCCGGATTGAGAAGGCGATTGGGCTGCATCCAGCCTACAGGCCTTAGTTTGCCTACCCATGCTCTAAAGAGCCAGGGAGGTAAAGTGGATAATAATGATGTGAATGTATATTATTAAATGGAAAATAAATAAAAATTATATATGAAAGGAAGGAAGGAAGGAAGGAAGGAAGGAAGGAAGGAAGGAAGGAAGGAAGGAAGGAAGGAAGAAAGAAAGAAAGAAAGAAAGAAAGAGCTTTTGGTGCCCTCTGTCTGAGCAACATGTTGTCCAGACTGAGGAACTGCAACAGTTGTGGCATTTTATACCAGACATGTGGCATAAAATTGGCCCTGTGGCGAATGCTCCACCTAGAGCTGTCCGTAGTTTCATTCTGTGGCAAGCAGGGTACAGGGAACCAAGCCCCTATGTTGAGAGTCTGTTGAAACCAAATGGCTATTTCACAATATCATGGTGGAGAAAATGCTAAGGCAGCAGCTCAAGCCTTTCCTCATCTTCCGCTTCCGCGCTTCAGATTCACCCCCCGGTAGCTTTCCTTTCTCTCCCCACGCCGAGGCTCTAAAAGCGTAATTTTCCACAGCTCAGTCTGGGAAAAGAATACAAATGAACAGAATATGGCTTTTGTGCTAGGGTTTATTTTTAAAAATGACAAATTTGGCCTTTTAAACTTAAAACAAGAATACTGTAGATCTTCTAGATACTTAATGCAAGTTTGAAAATTGCATTCAAATGCCAGCAAGTGTCACCATTGCCTCCAGGTGACACCAAAATAACAGAAAAGTGATGACCAAAACTCACAGAGGACGCGTCCTAGTTTAAATGAATTGCCCCTTGCTTAATTTCAAACGGGTGGCTCTCGAATCCCTTGATAACGTCTCAGCTTAATGTGTAAACCGTGCCTGATATTATGAAACTTCTGATATCACCAGAAATTAAGCAATGAAACATTGATGAACCAGCATAAAACAAAACAGTCACTTGATGCTATAGTCAGTACGTTTTATCTTGGAAAATGAAATATTTGAGAATCCTTTGCCATAGGATATATGTGGTAGAAAATTCAGAAACGCTTTATTTTCAGAGTTAAATGGCTTTGGCCCTGCATATCTGAAGGAGCGTCTCCACACACATCATTCAGCATACCCTCCAACATTTCTCCAATGAAAATAGGGATGTCTTCTTATTCTTATTCTTATTCTTATTCTTATTCTTATTCTTCTTATTCTTAATATATTTATACTCCACCTATCTGACTGGGTTGCCCCAACCACTCTGAGCGGCTTCAAACATATATAAAAACATAATAAAACATTAAACATTTTTAAAAACTTCCCTATGCCGTAGTCAAAACAAAATAAAAAATTTAAAAATTCCTTCCAGTAGCACCTTAGAGACCAACTAAGATAACTGAAGAAGTGTGCATGCACACGAAAGCTCATACCAAAAACAAACTTAGTTGGTCTCTAAGGTGCTACTGGAAGGGATTTTTTTAATTTTTAATTTTGCTTTGAAGGAATCTCTGAGCCAGCTTATGCAAACCAGCCTGGCTGGCCTAGCGAAGAGCAAATCTGTTAACAAGAGGGGGATCCTTTTGCCTGGGGAGACAATGTTGCCAAGGTGATGAGATGTGTGTTTGAGGTGACAGGAAAAGAGAGTTTTGAGCAAGGGGTCCTAAGAAGAAGAAAAAAGAGGAAAGTCATAATAAAACATAACTTTAACGCTTCATGCAACCCACACACTTGCCTTTGCAACTGCTGCCCACCCCTGTTGCTATTGTTTTGGGTTCATTGGTGCCAGACACTTCTAAATCCCTGGAACCAGCAAGTGTTAGAATTTAATCAAGGTTGGGGGTATTACGTTGTGTACTAGACACTTCGAATCCCCTAGAATTAGCAAGTGCCAAAACCAAAACCTAACAGATTGAGGTTGAATCCTGACAAGACAGAAGTACTGTTTTTGGGGGACAGGGGGCGGGCGGGTGTGGGGGATTCCCTGGTCCTGAACGGGGTAATTGTGCCCCTGAAGGACCAGGTGCGCAGCCTGGGAGTCATTTTGGACTCACAGCTGTCCATGGAGGCGCAGGTTAATTCTGTGTCCAGGGCGGCTGTCTACCAGCTCCATCTGGGATGCAGGCTGAGACTCTACCTGCCCATAGACTGTCTCGCCAGAATGGTGCATGCTCTAGTTATCTCCCGCTTGGACTACTGCAATGCGCTCTACGTGGGGCTACCTTTGAAGGTGACCCAGAAACTGCAACTAATCCAGAATGTGGCAGCTAGACTGGTGACTGGGAGTGGCCGCCGAGACCACATAACACCGGTCTTGAAAGACCTACACTGGCTCCCAGTATGTTTCCGAGCACAATTCAAAGTGTTGGTGTGGACCTTTAAAGCCCTAAACGGCCTTGGCCCAGTATACATGAAGGAGCGTCTCCACCCCCATTGTTCAGCCCGGACACTGAGATCCAGCTCCGAGGGCCTTCTGGCAGTTCCCTCACAGCGAGAAGCAAAGCTACAGGGAACCAGGCAGAGGGCCTTCTCGGTGGTGGCGCCCGCCCTGTGGAACGCCCTCCCATCAGAGGTCAAAGGGATCAACAACTACACAACATTTAGGAAATACCTGAAGGCAGCCCTGTTCAGGGAAGTTTTTAATCTGTAACATGTTAATGTATTTTAATATTTGCTGGAAGCCGCCCAGAGTGGCTGGGGAGACCCAGCCAGATGGGCGGGGTACAAATAATAAATTATTATTATTATTATTATTATTATTATTATTATTATTATTATTATTAAGTCAGGCTAAACTTCCTGTATGAGGTGAGAGCCTGGGGAGGGGGGAGGAGTGAGGAGATCCATTAAAACTACAAAGGCTCAAAGAGCTCATGAAAGACGGCAAATTGGTTTTTCATTTGTGCTCAGATTGGCGTAGAAATTATGAATAAATTTATATTGGACGTCATGTGGGAGGGAGCCTTTCTGTTTATGACCCCAAAATTAGACCTCAAATTATTTGGTGTCATTGAGAAACCTTTATAGCTCTTAGGGGATTTTGGCTCGGAAGCGCTGAAATCATTCTTTCTCTGACCATCTTGCTTGCCAGCCTGTCTTTGTTTAAAGGGAGAGCGCCCACTGGCTGGACAGCTCATTTTAAAATGTCCTTTCTGGATGCAATTGCAGCATTCAGGTTGCGGTCTCTTTACTGATAGGCTTTTAGGCAGCTCACAATAACCTTTCCTTTCCCCTTTCCTTGGCTGAAGCGGACGTAACATGAGGTATGACTGTAGCTTGTTTAGCTTATATGTAATTCCGGCACTGGGAAAAGAGCAGCAGGGTGCACCAGTGGAGTGTCCGCCTGTGTGCGTGGTGTGCCTGTTGCTGCCTGTTTATTTGTTTCTGAGTTTTGCAGCAGCTGTGCTCGCAAAAGGAATGCAAAGTCACAGAGGCGTAGCAAGCCCAGGTGGTACCCGGGGCGGAATTTTTTTTGTCACCCCCCCACCACTTTAATAAAAAAATAAATAAAAAGTGTCACCCCCCTCTGATGGTGCCACTTTGCGAGGTGTGGGGGTTTTGTGTGTGTGTCTATTATCTCTTTTTTTTCAATAAAGTTAAAATAAAAAATTTATAAAAAATAATAATAATGTAAAATAAATAAATAAAATAAAATAAAAAGTGTCACCCCCCCTCTGATGGTGCCACTTTGTGAGGTGTGGGGGTTTTGTGTGTGTGTGTCTATTATCTCTTTCCCCCCCAATAATGTTAAAATAAAATAAAAATTAAAAAATTAAAAAAATTTAAAAAGAAATTTAAAAAAATTAAAAAGTGTCCCCCCTCTGATGGTGCCACTTTGTGAGGTGTGGGGGTTGTGTGTGTGTGTGTCTATTATATCTGTTTTTTCAATAAAGTTAAAATAAAAAATAATAATAATAAATGATAAAAATTTAAAAAAAATTAAAAAATAAAAAAAATTAAAAATGTCACCACTTTGGTGCCACTTTGTGAGGTGTGGGGGGGCTGTGTGTGTGTGTGTCTATTATCTCTTTTTTTCAATGAAGTTAATTTAAAAAAAAAAAAAATCAAAAAATTTAAAAAAAAATTTTTTTTTTAAGTCTCACCCCCCTCTGGGCTGGAACCCGGGGCGACCCGCCCCCCGCCTCCCATTGCTACGCCCCTGCAAAGTCACACACTTTGCAGTCAAAATACAGCGATTTGAATGCGTTACAAACATGCAACACCAGATGGTGCCAGAGAGCACAAAATCTTTCTAGAGCATTTTTACATAGGGTGTTCTTGTTGTTGTTGTTGTTGTTGTTGTTGTTGTTGTTGTTGTTATAACGATGTAATTTCTGACTTATTTCCCTGTGTGTAGATCCACCCAGGGGGAGATTGTATCCCCCCACAATCTTGCCTTGCTACTGCGATTCAGGTGAGCGAGCGGGGAACCGGCCAAAAACACAGATGAGGCAAAGAGAGTAAATGGGTGGCTGAGTGAGGTTCAGGCCAGCCAGGATCTCCCCTGAGTTCCTGGACCTTGGCCAGTGCTTGCCCTAGCCAACCACTGCCACAAGGCCTGGAGACAGGGCACACTTGCCAGCCTTTAAAGGATATAGGAGAGGGTTGCACAGGAACCGAAACCAATTTGAATACCGTCTTTCCCCCTTTTTAAGACACCGTCTTATAATTTTTTTCCTCAAAAAAATCACAGGGTGGCTTATTTTCGGGGGATGTCTTATTTTTATTATGTCCGTATGGTACAGTACAGCCTCCCCCTGCGCGCTGAACAGGCGGGGCAGAACTCCGCAAGAGGCATGTTCCCCCCCCCGGCGCCTCTCGCTGGTTCGCTGGCTCCCTGCGCACAGGGAACAGGCGGGGCAGGAACAGGCATCTTTCCCCCCCCTGCGCGCCTCTCCCTGAGCGCTAAGCAGGCGGGGCAGAACTCCGCAAGAGGTGCATTCCCCCCCCCCCGTGCCTCTCACTGGTTCGCTGGCTCCCTGCGCACGCAGGAGGGGCTGAGGAGGCGACGGGAACAATGGCGGCACCACGGCTTACTTTTGGGGTACGTCTTACTTCTCACAAAGGTAAAAAAACCCTGCCAGGGCTTACTTTATGACTACGTATTAAAAAAGGGGAAACAGGGTAGATTAGAAATAATCTTGTTGTTGTTTAGTCATTTAGTCGTGTCCGACTCTTTGTGACCCCATGGACCAGAGCTAGAAATAATCCAGCTCTACTTAAATTATTACATAAGTAAATGTTGGATTACAAACGGAGCAATTGGCAAAGACTGTGCCCCAGGTCACCTTTGCTCTTTTGCTTTAACTGTTCCCGAATTTCCGCAGAAAAACAAATAAATAACACACACCGCGCAGGGGATGACACTTCCTGACCCCAGCGGATGTCTGTCGGGCCAGCCAGGATAATAGAAGCCATGGATTCCCTTTTGTAGCAGCCGCAGGAGCTGCCCGCTGAACTCAGAGAGCATCTTGTTCCAAGAACTCCAAGAGCTGTTTCTCTTGCTTTCTGCTTCTGCTCTTTTGACAATCCTCTCGGTTAGACCATTTGGCTACCTTAATTAAGGATTTCAGCCGTTCTGTGTTTGGAAGGCCATCAACACATTTGCTCTATGAGTACATTTCTCACCCTACATTATATATTCATATTCGCAATCTTATTAACATGAGCAGGATTGTTTGTTTCTGCAAAACAGCTCGTTGAATAAAATTCTACATATGTACACATCTATAATAATGTTGTCCAGTTTCCTTGAGATGAGCCATTAATGACTGAAAAATATCTACAACAAGACTCTCATCGTTACTAATGCTATCTCTGCTGGTACTTACAGTTTACATGTTTGTATTGCTTCTTGTATGGGACCCAGGTGGCGCTGTGGGTTAAACCACAGAGCCTAGCACTTGCTGATCAGAAGGTCGGCGGTTCGAATCCCTGCGACGGAGTGAGCTCCCGTTGCTCGGTCCCAGCTCCTGCCCACCTAGCAGTTCGAAAGCACCTCAAAGTGCAAGTAGATAAATAGGAACCGCTATGGCGGGAAGGTAAACGGCGTTTCCATGTGCTGCTCTGGTTCACCAGAAGCGGCTTTGTAATGCTGGCCACATGACCCGGAAGCTGTACGCTGGCTCTCGGCCTATAGAGCGAGATGAGCGCCGCAACCCCAGCATCGGACACGACTGGACCTAATGGTCAGGGATCCCTTTACCTTATTGCTTCTTGTGTTCCACGTACCCATGTACGTAGAACACAAGAAAAGTTCAAAGTTGAGGGAAGGTTTCTTAAACAAGGATTTTTCTCAGTTTCTTCCAGTTTTCTATATTTCTTAGGACACATAACCCAGGGAAAGTATTTACACTGAAAGCTGTTCCATTCCTCTTATTTAAGCACAAAGGTCCGTATAGTTAAAGCTATGGTTTTCCCAGTAGTGATGTATGGAAGTGAAAGTTGGACCATAAGGAAGGCTGATCGCCAAAGAATTGATGCTTTTGAATTATGGTGCTGGAGGAGACTCTTGAGAGTCCCATGGACTGCAAGAAGATCAAACCTATCAATTCTTAAGGAAATCAGCCCGGAGTGCTCACTGGAAGGACAGATCCTGAAGCTGAGGCTCCAAGACTTTGGCCACCTCATGAGAAGAGAAGACTCCCTGGAAAAGACCCTGATGCTGGGAAAGATGGAGGGCACAAGGAGAAGGGGACGACAGAGGACGAGATGGTTGGACAGTGTTCTCGAAGCTACCAACATGAGTCTGACCAAACTGCGGGAGGCAGTGGAAGACAGGAGTGCCTGGCATGCTCTGGTCCATGGGGTCACGAAGAGTCGGACACGACTAAACGACTAAACAACAACAAATGTTTCAAACTTAGGATCATACAAGCTCAGCCAGATTAAGTTAGAGGGTCCCCTAGCAAGTTGTATTTGTTAATCAATCAATCAAATCTTTATTACAGTCCAGAGACCCAACAATTCATTACAAAACAATACACAATTTCGGGCTGTCGAAATTGTATTTGTTAATCATTTTTATATCTCATCCTTTCTTCTGAAAGGAAACACAGAACAGCTGACAACATAAAACAATATAATAATAATAATAATAATAATAATAATAATAATAATAATAAAAACATTACAAGTACCATATTGGGCCAAATAAACCACACTTCTTTTCCAAATTCTGACTGTGAAAAGTTAAAGTGCGGCTTAAATTCGTGACCTTACAAAAATGGGCTTTTACGATTTGCCATTTATGGGTGTGAGTGCCTGCGGAATTTTAAGGGAGACACTTATATTTGGGTATTGTCTCTCCCCCCCCCCTTTGAATTTTAAAGGTGCGGCTTATTTGCGGGTGTGGATTATAATCGGGCCAATATAGTATCAGATCCTCATCAATAAAAATTGCAGCAGTTAGAACCTTATGGACACCAATCATACCCCAAAGGCCTGGGAAAATAGACTAGTTTCACAATTGTGTTTAAACACAGCTGAAGTGGGGGAGAACCTGGTGTGGCGATCACACAGGGCCCCCAGTCGTTCCACGGACTATTGACCCTGTGCCACCACTATACCCATAGCTGTCAACCCTCCCTTTTTTTGTGGGAAACTCCCCTATTCCAATGCCGTTTCCCGCTGCTATCCGGATTGTTGATATCCCTTAAATTCCCCGGATTTCAAAGGAAGCAGCTCCTCTCCCTCCCTGCCGGCCAGGGAGGCTCCTCAGCTGCGTTGCTCGGCTGCCAATAAGGAGTCTGAGACCGACTGGGGGCGGAGCTTGCATGCCTTGTGCAGCCAGACCCTCATGCCCAAGCAGACAGACAGCCTGCCTGCCGTCTACGCGCTCGCTCTTTGGCTCACCCGTTCGCGCGCAGCCTCTGGAGCGCAGGGTGGCGAGGCTACTTGGTGCCATTGCATCCCTTATTTTCAAATCCGAAAGTTTGAAAAATCCCTTATTTTCTGGGGGCAGGATTCAGAGGCAATGGAAATACTGTGGTGGTTTAACTTGGTAGAGCAGACTGTGTTCCTATAGAAACATGTGACGTGCCAGCCCTGTTTGGGGGATATATCCTGCATTGTTAAGAAATAGACAAATGAGGGGTGCGATCCCAAGCTCCCGTTTGCAAACCACGGAGAGTGGAGTTTCATTCTCTCCCCTCAGGCATTCCTCGCAGCGCCACATTCAGCGGATAAGAATCCGGAGACTGCCCTCCTTTTGCCTCTGTCCTATTTGTGCCTGGCTACATAATAAAACCAGTAAAATTCTATTGCCCATGAAGTTTCTGACTCACTGCACATTCTCCTGTTTCCCATCCATTTTTATTGAAATCAGGCAGCAGCCGTCCAAGGGACTTGCGCTTGCCATGAAAAGAGGGCAGCCGTCCTTTAACCTGCATGTATCACTTGGCAAGGGAGATATGATCTCTGTGTTCGCTACAAGCCCACAGTTTTGTTAAAAGCTAAAAAAGACATGGGCTCATTTTCCCTTAATGCCGCTGCCTCTAAACCTATGCCGAAGCAAAGCTGTCGCTGTTGAGAACCAAAGGTCATGCAGAGAAAAATGAAACACCGTATGAATAGAACAAGGCTCTGGAGCTTCACCGACAAATTCATTTTGAGCCCGGTGCTATCTCTGGGAGGGTGTGTGCCTCAGAGTAGTCTCCAGAGAAACGTTAACAAATATATCTGGAATTCTAATGCTGGTAACTGCCACAGAATTTTAAACCTCAACAGCCTGATATACTTATATGGAATATGAATTTGTATTAGCAGATTATATCCTGTTTTACACTATAGAGTTATCTATCTGTGTCTCACCTTAATGAGCAATGACTGTCTGCATCGCAACATGCAAAATGGCGATACATATTATTCGCAGAGTCTTCGCAGGCCGTTTTATGAAAGGAGCTGAGGAAATCTCTGTTATAGCGATGCCATAATTTCACAGCTGCGCAAACACACAACCGACTACTTCCGATTGTGTGCTTTAGTAAAAAGAATAATAAAACCAGCGCCTTACGTTTTTGGGCCAGAACTGTGAGAACAGTAATGATCAGCACATAAAATGGAATCGGTTAAAAGCTTGCTTTAAAAGAGAATATATATGCAAAACTTACTGCAAACAAGCTGAGGGCCATTGTTTTACTAAAAGAGTTGAATCCTAGAGCAGGGAGGAGAAATCGACATTCTGCATTAAATTTCATAGTGCAATTGATGCAAAGTTCTATAAAGTTGATTTATTAATTAATTCTACTAATGAACCCTTCCCGCCCCGCCCCCCAGCTCAAAACAGTTCCCGCATATCAAATACTTAAAATTAAAATGTGCTCAAATGATGTGCGCCCACGATCACAGAGGCTTGTAGTGTTGTTACATTCATCGACATCTCTAATACTAAAAAACTGAAGGGACACAGAGCTTATCCAGTTTCTTTTTCAGGGAAGTCACTGGTGGTTTATTGACATTCTAGAAATATTTACATTTATTTACCAATATGTGGGCTGAGGATAGGCAGATGTGGTGGGGTTGTGGGAAGGTAAAGAGCTTTTGGGAATCAATATATAATGAATTAAAGAAAATGTTAAAATATACATTCCCTAAAACCCCAGAAGCCTTTCTGCTGGGTCTGGTGGGGGAGGAAATTGCAAAGCGTGATCAGAGATTATTTTTACATGCCACCACTGCTGCTAGAATATTATGGGCTCAAAAATGGAAATCGGAAGATGTACCAACAATGAATGAGTGGAGAGTGAAATTGACAGAATATCTTGAATTAGCGAAATTAACTGGGAGAATTAGAAATCAAAGAGACCAAAAGTTTCAATCCGATTGGAGTAATTTATTGAGTACTTAACAAATTACTGTAAAGACATGATTACACTCACAGGCTTTAACAGGCCGCTGGGACCACATAACACCAGTCCTGAGAGAACTACATTGGCTCCCAGTACGTTTCCGAGCACAATTCAAAGTGTTGGTGCTGACCTTTAAAGCCCTAAACGGCCTCGGTCCTGTATACCTAAAGGAGCGTCTCCACCTCCACCATTCAGCCCGGACACTGAGATCCAGCGCCGAGGGCCTTCTGGCGGTTCCCTCATTGCGAGAAGTGAGGTTACAGGGAACCAGACAGAGGGCCTTCTCGGTAGTGGCGCCCTCCCTGTGGAACGCCCTTCCAGTGGATGTCAAGGAAATAAGCAGCTATCTTATTTTTAAAAGACATCTGAAGGCAGCCCTGTTTAAGGAAGTTTTTAATATTTAATGCTGTATTGTTTTAATATTTGACTGGAAGCCGCCCAGAGTGGCTGAGGAAACTCGGCCAGATGGGCGGGGTAAAAATGATAAATTATTATTATTATTATTATTATTATTATTATATAACACAATACTTGCAATGTAATAATGGGAATATACACACAGCAAATATGAAAAATTACATAAAACAAATTTAGATAAAGAAAGCGTAAGAATGAGGTGAAAAAGGAAAACCAGGATGGGAAAGGAGGGAAGGAGGGAAGTCATAATACTTGGCGGAGTATATGTATATGTAACGGCTTTATTAGAAATGTTATATGAGTGTTTTGTTATAATATGCAATGAAAACAGAATAAAAATATATTTTAAAAAAAGAGGATAGGCAGATGCACAACTTAAATATTGCAGCAGGGAGCCAAAACATCAGATCTCTAGGGGGGCAGCCGGCACCCTAAAATGCCTACAGAACTCCAATGCAGCCTTCTGTGGCTCTGTCTTTTTCCCGGACTGCAGACTGCCTGTTTCCTTCTAGAGATGCAAATCACACCATTCCCACTAGGGATTACCTAGCTATTCGGCCAGGATTCTTCCCGACAAAAGAAAGAATATACTTTTAGTAACTTTGCAAGGAATATGAAGGCGGTTGCTTCCTGTAATTCTCCTGGCTCCGTTACGCTTCTCCTATCCAACCCCGAACAAATAGGGACGGAGGAGAAAACCATATTAGATTTGGAATTCTGACCAAGGCGAGCGTTTCCTGCATCAAACAGCCTCTTGCACTGAGCGCTCACTTATATCCAAGCTGCTCTAGCATTGCTGTTTAAAAAAAAAATCCCCACAAGAAAACAAAAGCTGAGGGAACAAATGGAGGCTGGTTGCTTGTATGCTCTGGCACTTAGCCATTAGCAAAAACCGATAACATGTCACCAGACCTCCCGGTGCTGAACTAGAATGGCTTCATTTTCAATATAAAATTAGGAAATCTATGGTTTGTTTGGAAGTCATGAGAAACACCATCAAAGACCCTTAGTGCATAATTATAATCCCGGGAGAATTCTGGCAACTACTTTAGCTTTATTCATCACAACACAAACAGGCTGCTCCATCTTTAGTTAGCTTGTCTCTCTTCCTTCCCTGCTTCCCTTTCTAACTCTCCCTTCTGTTTCTGTTCCTTTACACACCGGCTGCGCAGACACACAATACCTTTGAAACACATTCTTTCCCTCAAAGGATTCTGGGTGCTGTAGTTTACCCCTCGCAGAGTTGCAATTCCCAGTTTTTAATCCCGTAACGTTTTCCTGTCCTTCACAGGCTGGGCCTTGTCCCATGGCGGAAGGGTCTCTGTGAGTGGGTCTGCAACAGACAGGCAATGCCATGGAAAGAGGAACTAGGACATGGACTGAAGAACAAGTAATTCCTGCGTTAGGAAGTTGGTTGGGGTCGTTGTATAGCCATTTTAAGACAATATGGAAACCTCACAACATGATGGACTTCAGGGAATGCAGAAATTTTTAGCCAGCTGGTGCAAAAGATGACCTCTGGATTTCACCCTTGCTCATAGCTGTCAACTTTCGGATTTGAAAATAAGGGACCAGCAGCCTCACCTGTCCCGGGGACAGTCTATGTTTCTCGGGGACAGTCCACGCCACGGTAATCCCCCCAGGCTACAAATTAATTTACACCAAGCTACACAGCATCATCTTTCCCCACCTCAGGATCTCTTTTCCAGGGAGTCTTCTCTTCTCATGCGATGCTTCAGGATCTGTCCTTCCGGTGAGCAGCCAGGGCCGATGTCCTTCAGAATGGATCGGTTTGATCTTCTTGCAGTCCACGGGACTCCAGCACCACAATTCAAAAGCGTCAATTCTTCATGGGGGGATTGATCAGGTTCACTCTTTTGGCTCTCTGGCATCCATTAATGACTTATTATACAAACGTGTTGCAGACTTTGCATCCTTTAACACTCTTTTGGAAGGAGTGTATTTGTGGGCTGGGCCAGAGTGGTTGATTTTTACATGCAAGCAAAGCACAAACAGGTCTGTTGTCTAATGACATCCTATTCTCTGTAACTATTGGTGAGCAACGCAGCCGAGCAACGCAGCTGAGGAGCCTCCCTGGCCGGCAGGGAGGGAGAGGAGCTGCTTCCTTTGAAATCTGGGAAATTTACGGGATATCTAACAATCCGGGATAGCAGCGGGAAACGGCGTTGGAATAAGGGAATTTCCCACCAAAAAAGGGAAACAGCGACAAACGGCGCTGGAATAAGGGAATTTCTCGCCAAAAAAGGGAAGGTTGACAGCTATGCCCTTGCTACGTTTCCCTCAGAAGCAGGAGAGGTCCATACTGTAAAATCTCTTTCCCATTTTAACCGCTGTTCTTTTTCTCCCTCCTGATTCTAGGTTTAGCCATGCTGTCGCTAGTGGTACATGCTTGCCTAATTTTTCTTCCTTTTACCAATTAAGTTCCATTTAGTGGTACCACGGGTTACGAACTGAATTTGTTCTGGAGGTCCGTTCTTAACCTGAAACGCTTCTTAATCTGAGGTGCGCTTTTGTTAATGGGGCCTCCTGATGCTGGCATGCGATTTCCATTCTCATCCTGGGGCAAAGTTTACAACCCAGAGCAACTACTTATGGGTTAGCGGAGTTTGTAACCCAAAGTGTTTGTAACCCAAGATACCACTGTATTTGGCGTCCTCACCGCTCCTTTATTTCAATACCACAAGGGCCAGCTGTAACCAAGTTGCCGGTACAGTTTGGATGTTATTTCCTTAATCTTTTATCATTCTGTAACAATCGGCATGGTAATCAATCCTCATATTTTCAGAATAATGAATTCTATTGTAATCATGCATTGGTTTTTCATAATAATATGCGGGGCTTTTCCTCACCTCTCAGGTGGGCGCCATTGCCATTTTAAGAGAACAAGGGACACACTTATGGTGAGTTCTGGCACCTCTTTTTTGTTTTTTGTTTTAGAAAAATAGTACTGATAATACGTTCTGTTGATACTAGGCATTGGTTTGTTATCTGAGTAATAATTCCTCCGTATGCTAGTGTAAAGTGTCAACATCCTGTGGCAGACAGCGACTTTGCAATATAAATCTCACTCCACGTGTCAGTGTGCAAAGTCTTTATTTATTTAATAATATTTATAAACCCCTTGATTGTAAAAGAAACCAACCCACAAAGCGGTATGGCCAAAGATATATGCTAACGAATGTCAGAAGCAGCTAGTGTACATGAAAGCTCAATGTGCCCATTTACACAAGTCGAAAGCTCCTTGAGAGCTAAGACGCAGCATTATTGTTGGGGAAAGCGGGTTCTCCTTCATGGAGAGCACATGTTGCGGTGGGGGCCAGCAAGACATCCCTCTGTTGCTGGGTGGGATTGGATAGATAGCCAAGGCATGTGATTGGGCCCTGTGGGTTGTTGGGGAGATTTGTATGTTGCAATGTTTGAAGGACAGCCCAGAGGCTATATATTCCTCCTGCACGCAGTGTGGGGCCTCTCTTTGCTGTGTGCATCAGATCACCCGCCCTCCCTCCCTATAATTTAGGCTTGCGTGTTGACCTTGCTATGCCTGTGATGGGCTCGTCTGCTTTTGGGGCAGGGGCCTGGTAGGAATTTTTCCACTTGGCTGATTGGCTGGTGCCATTTGGTTTTCGCCTACTGCGTAGCAATTAGTCACAACTTGTAAGGTTGGCGGTTAGGCATTGGTTATTAAATTGGTTGGTGGAGGGGTCAGGATTGACTGTGGCTGCCCCTCCAATGCTGCTGCTGCGCGGGGAATTCCGTTAAAGGAATTCAGGGGCTCACCAAGCTTTTGTCCGTACCCCCTGGTCAGGGGCTAGGGCCACACTTGACATAGCTGTCAACATTCGGATTTGAAAATAAGGGATTTTTCCAAACTTTCGGATTTGAAAATAAGGGATGCCGCGAGGGTGGTGCAATGGCACCAAGTAGCCTTGCCACCCTGCGCTCTAGAGGCTGCACGCAAACGGGTGAGCGAAAGAGCGAGCGCGTAGACGGCAGGCAGGCTGTCTGTCTGGTTGGGCGTGAGGGTCTGGCTGCACAAGGCATGCAAGCTCCGCCCCCAGTCGGTCTCAGACTCCTTATTGGCAGTGGGGTGGCTTGGGGACCTCGACAGGCAAATTTTTATTTTTTATTTTTTTGCACATGCAATGCAGAGGTTGTGGTGAACAAGTACAGTACACCCACCCTACCTTTCATTATCTTTCCCTATTCTAGTACTTACTGTTGATCCATAAAGATGCATTCTCTTGAGAAATTTCAGTTTGAAATGGAGCGCTGGATATTTCAGTTGTGTGTCCAGTGCGATACCACGGGAATACTCATTTTCTTAACTATAGCTCATGGGGAAAGCACACACACACACACACACACACACACACACACACACACACACACACACACACACACACTCATTCTGCCTTACAAAGTCTTGGGAGTTTGTATTCTGAATTTAGTTCCCCCCTTTTTATAATATATTTGTATTCTGTTTTCATTGCATATTATAACAAAACACTCATGTAACATTTCTAATAAAACCGTTACATATACATATACTCCGCCGAGTATTGTGACTTCCCTCCTGGTTTTCCTTTTTCACCTCATTCTTACGCTTTCTTTATCTAAATTTGTTTTATGTAATTTTTCATATTTGCTGTGTGTATATTCCCGTTATTACATTGCAAGTATTGTGTTAAAGCCTGTGAGTGTAATCATGTCTTTACAGTAATTTTTAAAATACTTAATAAACTTACTCCAATCGGATTGAAACTTTTGGTCTTTTTGATTTCTAATTCTCCCAGTTAATTTCGCTAATTCAAGATATTCTGCCAATTTTAATCTCCACTCATTCATTGTTGGTACATTCATGAATTTAGTTTTTAGCTTTTGTATTTTTCAAACGAATAGGCAAAGTTCAGAGATTGTAGCCAAATGCTTCTGTTTTGAGAGCTTTATTGCGCAAAACCTACCAAATGAGGAGCAGCCACAATACAGCCAAATGACTAAAGATGATCATATAATGCTGTTACTATGCGAAAGAAAATCTGCCTCCTCCTTTGATTTCCATTTGAGAGTTATACACAACTAATACAGCTCAGTAATGCTGGGACTCTATTCAGTAAAACTGCAAGCAGTTACCATTTACAGTATATCATAGGTCTATGACAGCAGGAATGGTGGGAGTTCATTATAGGGACCATGAATTGTTGGAGGTAATTTAGATTACAATTTAAAGTTTAATTTAAAAATCTATCAACAAATGTGAAAGTGCTCGAGGAACATTTTAAAATGCACTTTAATCTCACCAGCACAAATAGCTTTTTCAGGGCTTTAAACATCATCACCTGGCAAAACAGTAAAACTTTACTGCACCTTTAATTAAATTACAAACACAAAGGATAATTAACATTTTTATTTTTATTTTATTCATGCCATTGTTTTCCTTCAGAGTCAATATCTGGAAGTTACAGCAATAGGGTATCGAGGAGAAGTTTATAGCTGGCACATTCCACCGGGATATTATAGCATTGGGCAGATGAAATGCACACAGAGGTTCTGGAGGCTGATCAGAGACATGCCTAGCCCAGTATAAGCCAGCTGCACAAGCATTTTAATGTGACCACAGCTAATTCCTGAAGCAGCATGTGAACCGAAATGGAACTCTCCTTCAAAATTCAAATTTTGCGATGCAGTTCTCCAGCCCAAAAATACGCACAATTTTTTAATATATATGTATTGGAGAAAGTGTGTGTGAAATGCATATATGAGTGAAAATAGCACCCACAAAGGCAGGATATATGGGGGAATTGATTGCAAAAAATGGGACCAGTCCTGAAAGTGCTGCAGTGGCTAGGTAATAATAATAATAATAATAATAATAATAATATTTTTATTTATACCCCGCCCTTCTTGATTTAAAAAGTGGGCTCAGGGCGGCTAACAACAAGTATAAAACAATGAATAAAAATGGCTTAAAAAACAGCTTAAAAACTGCATATATAGTGGTTATAGTGGGTAGAGAGATACCGAGACAAGATAAAAAATTGTTCTTATATGCAACAACTGCGGCAAGAATTTTGTTAGCCCAAAGATGGAAACAACAGGAGTTACAAACAAGAGTGGCAGTTGAAGATGATGGACTTTGCAGAAGTGGTGAAACTGACGGGAAGAATCTGGAACCAGCAAAACCAACCATTCCAAAAGGAATGGAACAAATTGGAACACCTGGCTTGAGAGCAGTACATGTGAAAAGGATCTAGGAGTCTTGGTAGACCACAAACTTGACATGAGTCAACAGTGTGATGCAGCAGCTAAAAAAGCCAATGCAATTCTGGGCTGCATCAAGAGGAGTATAGCATCTAGATCAAGGGAAGTAATAGTACCACTGTATTCCGCTCTGGTCAGACCTCACCTGGAATACTGTGTCCAATTCTGGGCACCACAGTTCAAGAAGGATACTGACAAGCTGGAACGTGTCCAGAGGAGGGCAACCAAAAAGGTCAAAGACCTGGAAACGATGCCTTATGAGGAACGGCTTAGGGAGCTGGGGATGTTTAGCCTGGAGAAGAGAAGGTTAAGGGGTGATATGATAGCCATGTTCAAATATATAAAAGGATGTCATATAGAGGAGGGAGAAAGGTTGTTTTCTGCTGCTCCAGAGAAGCAGACACGGAGCAATGGATTCAAACTACAAGAAAGAAGATTCCACCTAAACATTAGGAAGAATTTCCTGACAGTAAGAGCTGTTCGACAGTGGAATTTGCTGCCAAGGAGTGTGGTGGAGTCTCCTTCTTTGGAGGTCTTTAAGCAGAGGCTTGACAGCCACCTGTCAGGAATGCTTTGATGGTGTTTCCTGCTTGGCAGGGGGTTGGACTGGATGGCCCTTGGGGTCTCTTCCAACTCTATGATTCTATGAAATTTATATCATACTTGAAAGACAACTGTAAGCAATTAACATCATTAGCAGGGTTATCTGAAGATTTGTAAGGTGAAATTGCTACCTATTCAGGTTGAGTAATATAATATTTTAGGGTAATGATACAAGGATAGGAAACGAAGCGCAATGTAAAGATGTGAGGGAGGGAAGTCGTTAGGCTCAGTTGAGCCAAAGAGATAAAATAAGAGGGTACGATGTTACGTAATGTGATTATATGTAAAACTAATAAAAATCATTTATATTAAAAAGAAAGTGCTGCAGTGGCTGCCAGTGAGCTACTGGGCTCAATTCAAGGTAAAGGGGCCCCTGACCGTTAGTTCCAGTTGCGGATGACTCTGGGGTTGCGGCGCTCATCTCGCTTTATTGGCCGAGAGCCGGCATACAGCTTCCGGGTCATGTGGCCAGCATGACTAAGCCGCTTCTGGAGAACCAGAGCAGCGCACGGAAACGCCGTTTACCTTCCCGCCGGAGTGGTACCTATTGATCTACTTGCACTTTGACATGCTTTCGAACTGCTAGGTTGGCGGGAGCAGGGACTGAACAACGGGAGCTCACCCCGTCGCGGGGATTTGAACCGCCGACCTTCCGATCGGCAAGCCCTAGGCTCTATGGTTTAGACCACAGCGCCACCCGTGTCCCTTCAAGGTGCTAGCATATAAAGTCCCAAATGGCTTCTGGTCCAAGTATCTAAAATAGTGCATTCCCCAATGCCAACCATTTGGACCCGATGTCTGCTCAATTAGCGTTGACCCATGACAGGGATGTCTCAGTGGCAAGTTCCCTGTTTGTGGAATGCCCTCCCTTGGTGGTGTCCGTCTCTCTCATTGATAACTTTCAGGAGGAATTTAAAAAATATTCCTGTTTACCAAGGCATTTGATGGCTGAGAGATGCTGATCCTGGCAACTCTGGAATATAATGTTGTTATAATGCTCTTACAATTATTATTATTATTATTATTATTATTATTATTATTTAAATTGTGGATATGTTTGCTGCCTTGGGCTTGCTTTAGGAGGAAATTCAGGATATAAATTGAATGAATGAATGAATGAATGAATGATTAAGTAGAGCAGGCAAAATGCATAGAAAAACCTGTAAATTCGGAGAACTGCTCGTCTGAATGCTGGTGAATTTTCGTGAGGATTTTAAAGCAGCATTTTTGGAAATTAGTGTAGAAATTCAGGAGGAATTCAGGAGGAATTTAAAAAAGATTCCTGTTTACCAAGGGATTTGATGGCTGAGAGATACTGATCCTGGCAACTCTAGAATATAATGTTGTTATAATGCTCTTACAATTATTATTGTTATTATTATTATTATTATTAAAATTGTGGGTATGTTTGCTGCCTTGGGCTTGCTTTAGGAGGAAATTCAGGATATAAATTGAATGAATGAATGAATGAATGAATGATTAAGTAGAGCAGGCAAAATGCATAGAAAAACCTGTAAATTCGGAGAACTGCGCGTCTGAATGCTGGTGAATTTTCGTGAGGATTTTAAAGCAGCATTTTTGAAAATTAGTGTGGGAATTCAGGAGGAATTCAGGAGGAATTCAGAAATTCAGGAGGAATTTAAAAAATATTCCTGTTTACCAAGGCATTTGATGGCTGAGAGATACTGATCCTGGCAACTCTGGAATATAATGTTGTTATAATGCTCTTACAATTATTATTATTATTATTTATTTATTACATAAATTGAATGAATGAATGAATGAATGATTAAGTAGAGCAACCAAAAGGCATAGAAAAACCTGTAAATTAGGAGAACTGCGCGTCGGAATGTTGGTGAATTTTCGTGAGGATTTTAAAGCAGTATTTTTGGAAACTAGTGTAGAAATGTGGTGAACTTGAACTGAAGATTGTGGAGGAAATGAAACTGATAGAGTTACCCATCCTTAAGGAAAGGGCACATAGGAAAGACATGTAGCAATGTGCAGGATGTGAGAAGCAGCCAGCATCCGCAGATGCATCAGAATATTGTAATGCAAAGCAAAATTTGTAACTCAAGCATCATCTGGCTAACAAACATCGTCCATAAACAACCAAAACCACCGCACAATGGCTGAAACTATAATAAAAGATTTACTGGAATCCTCTTCTGAAAAACTAACAGTCTTTCAATGAAGCCACATAACTAACAAGCCATAGATGCGTGATATAACAGAATGTATAATGTTCACGTGACTGAACCATTCAGCAACAGGTTGGGTATAGCCACAAAATCTTGGTGCCAACAAAACGTTCACAATTGGTTGGTGGTGAGTAGATAGTAGAATTCTTCAACGGTTCAAAGCAAACATCTCATGGATGTAATAGTAGATGAAGCATATTTATATGAGTCTTGCAACATCACCATATGGCTTGTTAATCATGTGGCTTCATTGAAAGACTGTTAGTTTTTCAGAAGAGGATTCCAGTAAATCTTTTATTATAGTTTCAGCCATTGTGTGGTGGTTTTGGTTATTTATGGTTCATATTATCACCACAGTGATACTTTATGCTGTTTGTGTTAACAAACATCGTCAGCAGATATAGCAGGCACAGCCTTGTGCAACATGCTTAAAAGACTTTTCTCTAGGAGCCATTAGCTTTTCTAAGAGACTTAAGTACTGTAGAGCAAGTCCTTCATCTCGCAAGAGGATATTATGGATCAGAACTGCGTCCCTAGAATTCCTGATGTGTAACAGAACACGTCAGAGAGTATTGCTAATCAACACACAAACCTTCTCATAAGTAGAAAGAACTGGTTGTGACCAAGGTTGATGGCTGAAATACTGAACGCTGGCTGTAAATTCCAGAGGGATGGTGGTGCTAATCTTTTGCAGCGAAGAGTCTTTTAGCAACAAATCTTGCAGCACCTCAAAGACTAACACATTTATCTTTGGAGGAAAGCAAGACGCTTGTAAGACTGCAGCATGGAGTATTGGAGTATTGCTATTGACAGCAAGAGATTTTCCCTGTAGCTGCTTGCAAAATTTTTTTTATTAATTCATTAAAAACCATGAAAGTAAGCAGGTTATTACATTAACCTCACTTTTAATTTATCTGAAAAGAATATATGAATGAGGGAGGCATATATTCTTTATATGCAACTGTTGGAAGCAGTGCAAAAATAAAATAGAAATGCTGGTGCCATTTTGTAAAATGACATTTAATATGCCCAGGAAGACCAGTTGACTCCAGTGGAACGACTCACAAATGTCGATTTTTGAAGGCATTTTAGTCCAGCATCTTGTATTACCTTGCCAAGGGTAGCTGGATGTTTGTTTTGCTCTGCAAGTATTCTTTTTTATTTATTAAGCAGATTGCTTTGGCAGTGATCTAGATTGCATAGGTCAAATAATAAGGGGCAGCGGCTGAATGTTCCTTTGTATCCATGAGGGCAGAGCAAGGTGCCCAAATTTTAGAATTCACGTGGCTACGGGATCTCACAGACTAGATAGAGCTAAGAGTAGGGACTCAGCTACATTGGCAAAGAAAAATCGCTTTATATGCGTTGTTTATGCATTCTAACACTGTGGCACCAGCATGACCGGTGCCAGGGTTTTTGGCGCCCTAGGCGAGGGGGCGGGCCACGTGACGTCATTGCGCATGACGTACGGTGCCCCGCCCCCTGCCCACCGGGCGCCCCACGCCGCCGCGATTTTCACCGCTGGTTGGGGTGGCACTGGGTGGCGGCGGGGGGTGAGGGGCAGCGCCCCCTCCATTTTGGCGCTCTAGGCAACTGCCTAGTTCGCCTAAATGGAAGCGCCGGCCCTGGGCACCAGATGGCACTGTAGAGTTCCATTTTTGCCAACCCTATTTCTCATACAAAGTTCAAAACATGTTTAACTGAAACACTTCTTTGATGTGTCTACAAAATATCTGTGTTACAAAGTTGCTACTAGAGCAAGATAAATAACACCGAGAAAAATACAGATTTCATCATGCTGTGTGTTATGTATTCAGTGGCTTGTGTTTGCCTGAGCTTGAGTCTGGACTAAGGATTCTGAGCCCCTGTGTTCTGATTTGATACATGATGTCCAGTCACAGAACATTTCAGGATTGGGCCTCTGCCATTGGCCCTTAAACGCTGAGTCATGATTTGCAGCTTAGAAGTTTAGGCAGCCAATCACGTCGGAAGTGGGAGTGGCCCAGCCTTCAGAAATGCATATAAGCAGTTGCTTTGCCCCTGTTCTCCAGTTCTGTTAGTTCAATAAAGGTTTTTGCTGTTATCACTGTGTCTTGCCTCGTGGGAACCCACCTACCCTTCACTGTGCACAGCCCACCCAATGCCACTTTGCTAGGTACAGTGGTACCTTGGTTCTCAAACTTAATCCGTTCTGGAAGTCTGTTCCAAAATCAAAGCGTTCCAAAACCAAGGCACACTTTCCGATAGAAAGTAATGCAAAACGGATTAATCCGTTCCAGACTTTTAAAAACAACCCCCTAAAACAGCAATTTAAAATGAATTTTACTATCTAACAATACAATTGATCCGTAAAATGAAAGAAATAATCAATGTACTGTACTATAAAATAAATAAAACAGTATTGTAGATGATAATTTTTTTTAAACAATTGGAGTGGAACTGGATTGTGAACGCTAAAAGACAAATTTTGTTGTGTGTGCCAAGTTTGTTTGTTTTTTTTAATAAGAATTTATTGGGTTTTATGATTAAACAAACAATTAACAAACAAAGAAAAAAATCATCATTTCTAACATGATTTCTAGTATTTGGTCATATAAACATACACAACATACATCATATTTCCCCCTCCATTTTTAATACACATCTTTGGGGTGACTTCCTCACTTTTAGCCATGGTTAAATATTGTTATTCTGTATTTCTTTTGATGAAGTCCGTTCCTTGAAGAAACTGTACCGGTGGAACGGGGAGACCTCAAGCTAGCCACCCGTCGGAGGACAGACGAGGACGTCTGAGGGACTTTGTACAACTTTAAGAGCTGATTATTGCAGTGTTTCCCAACCTAATCTAGGCAACGGCACACTTGTTTCATTAAAAAAATCTCGCGGCACACCGCTCCTCCCCCACCCGGCTGCGCCGGGTCTCCTGACCCAGAGTTACCTCTGGGATCAGCTGTAGCGCGGCGTCCTTTCTCCCGCCCATCAGCTGGGGCACCAGGTCGGGATTCTCCCGCGAGGCTTCTGTTGCTGCTGCTGCTGCAGCAGCCAAGGGAGCAGCGCCGCCCTGGCTTCCGCTTCGCCGCTGGGCTCCAGCAGCGCCGCCGCCACGGTCCTGTGCAGCCCTGGGCTGCAGGTCCCTTTTTCCGCGGCACATCAGCCGGTGTCTCGCGGCACACTAGTGTGCCGCAGCACACCGGTTGGGAAACGCTGGATTATTGGAACTTTAAGAGCTGGTTATTGGAACTTTGCACTTTAAGAGCTGATTATTTGGAAAGTATGCTATAGGCTATGCCTTTAAGGAGATAATAATATTAATAACAATAACAATAACAATAACAATAACAATAACAATAACAATAACAATAACAATTTATTATTTATACCCCGCCCATCTGGCTGGGTTTCCCCAGCCACTCTGGGCGGCTTTCAACAGAACATTAAAATACAATAATCTGTAACATTAAAAGCCTCCCTAAACAGGGCTGCCTTCAGATGTCTTCTAAAGCTCTGGTAGTTGTTGTTCTCTTTGACATCTGAAGGGAGGGCGTTCCACAGGGCGGGTGCCACTACCGAGAAGGCCCTCTGCCTGGTTCCCTGTAACTCGGTTTCTCGTAGTGAGGGAACCGCCAGAAGGCCCTCAGCACTGGACCTCAGTGTCCGGGCTGAACAATGGGGGTGGAGACGCTCCTTCAGGTATACTGGACCGAAGCCATTTAGGGCTTTAAAGGTCAGCACCAACACTTTGAATTGTGCTCGGAAATGTACTGGGAGCCAGTGTAGGTCTTTCAAGACCGGTGTTATGTGGTCTCGGCGGCCGCTCCCAGTCACCAGTCTAGCTGCCGCATTCTGGATTAGTTGCAGTTTCCGGGTCACCTTCAAAGGTAGCCCCACGTAGAGCGCATTGCAGTAATCCAAGTGAGAGATAACTAGATAACTAGAGTAATCCAAGCGAGGAGATACCTGTGTACATGTATTATATGATGTTACTGTCAGTCTAGTTGTTGGTATAATATATTTTCACATTCATATCTCAGAGTCGTTCACCGTTTCGTGTATCTTATATTAAGTTTTCTATCTTGGCTGAAAAGCACAACTACACTTAACTTTTAATTTACTCGGTTGCCAAATACACAAATTGGGCCTAGCTCTTCTGCTTATTAGGGTTGCCAACTTCCAAAAACCATGCTCAAAAGTACAAAATTCATTTGAATTGTAACACTGTGGCCTGTTTTTATATCTGGATAGCTATGGGGTTCCTCTCTGATTGACTTAAAAGGTATATAACTCCTCTCCCCAAGGCACACCTTTTTCAATAAAGTGATATAAAAGATAGGGGAGGAAAGGTTGGCCAAGGAAGACAAGCTACTTAATTTCTTTCAAACAAAATGAGCAGGCATGACCCAACGCCACTGCGGGAAAGAAAGAGCTGCCGGTGTGTATTAAAGATTAGTGCCTCGGCTGCTTAATTATTGGCGCGTTGGCTGCTTAATTATTGGTTAATCTAGCAATTTAACATGCTTCATTTAATTCTAATTAGGAGAATTAATAGGCAGGGAATAAAGATTTAAACAGACTGGCGAGAAACAAAACTGAATTCCGAGCTGCTGTTGAAAATGGGAGACTTCCTTGGCGAACGCTCTTTCGGCAACAAAGCGGCCCCTCTTCCCCACAGAACGGGGGGCCACGGGGAGACTTCCGTCACCAGATGTGGCACGCAGCCACAGGGGGGCTGGCTTGTGTAATACGCGACATTAATGTCCCGGTGACAGAACGAGGGCAGAAGGAATGGCTTCTGTGTTTTGTAGGGTGTGCGCAAGGTGAGATTATTTCGCGATGTGTGTGAGTGTGTTTATAGAGCAGGAGGGAGCGGGGAATAATTTAGTGGTGATCTCACCCTCAGGAGGTACCATACTATTGATGTTGGTGCTTTAAGTCACGGAGCTGTGAATTATTATATTTCTTCCTCAGTCTGATGCTCCCTTTATGTTCTCTCTCCTGGCATAGCTTTGGGGGATGAAGACATGAGGCATTTCCACTTCAACAGCTGGCTGGCTTCCATTCTCGCCTCCCCCAAATGTTACCGCCTGATCTGCTTAGTGTGTTTGTCTTTGCTAATCAAGCTGCGTACTCTGACAAGTCCTACGACATTGGACATGGCTGTTCTTCTAATTAAGGTGCTAATTGAATTAAATGGCTGCAGTAATGAGCAGATGAGCAGCATAAAAAGTAAAGAGTCAGATAGGCCAATTAACGAAAGAGCCGGGGATAATTATAACATTTAAAATACACGCAGCTCTGTACCAATATTCTTAATTGTTACAGGGGAAATTTATGGTAATTGGCTCAACAACAGCCACGCAGGGCTTGGTCTGAGACAAAGCCGGTAATTAAAACAAAAATGATATTCAACGCGGATTGCAAAGCAGGGGGAAACAAATGATTTATAGAGGAGATGTTGGTAAAATGAGACAACCTACGGAGTGAAAATCCTGCTGAATCCAAGCGCTGCTGGTGGGTGACATTTGGACAAGGTGTCCCAAGATGGAGGTTTATTACTCATTTGCTGCCCACAACCCCAAAGCAGGGTGCTGATCCTCAGAGCAAACCAAATCCATTCATCTCATTTGTTGCCTCTGCAGAATTTATGCAAAGGTAAATAATAATAATAATAATAATAATAATAATAATAATACCCTTAATAATTACCTTTACCTTAAATACCTTAAATAATAATAATAATAATAATAATAATAATAATAATAGTAACAATATTTATTATTATTATTATTATTTATACCCTGCCCATCTGGCTGGGTTTCCCCAGCCACTCTGGGCGGCTTCCAACAGAACATTAAAATGCAGTAATCTATTAAACATTAAAAGCCTCCCTAAACAGGGCTGCCTTCAGATGTCTTCTAAAGGTCTGGTAGTTGTTGTTCTCTTTGACATCTGGTGGGAGGGCGTTCCACAGGGCGGGTGCCACTGACCATTAGGTCCAGTTGTGGACGACTCTGGGGTTGTGGCGCTCATCTCACTTTGCAGGCTGAGGGAGCCGGCGTTTGTCCGCAGACAGCTTCCGGGTCATGTGGCCAGCATGACTAAGCCGCTTCAGGCGAACCAGAGCAGCGCCATTTACCTTCCTGCTGCAGCGGTACCTATTTATCTACTTGCACTTGACGTGCTTTTGAACTGCTAGGTTGGCAGGAGCTGGGACCGAGCAACAGGAGTTCACCCCGTCGCGGGGATTCGAACCGTCGACCTTCTGATCGGCAAGCCCTAGGCTCTGTGGTTTAGACCACAGCACCACTCACGTCCTAATGGTTTCTTATCATAAAGCAATTTGATACAGAAATTTGAGGCTTGTGTGACTCAAAAGAATGCCAGTGGAGACGATTAAGCCTTTTATGTTTTTAACTTGGAAGCAAGCAAAGGGTGAATTTGGAAACCAACAGGTAGGCAGGGAAATGGGGTCACCGCTATTTAACCTGGCATAGAGCGGAGAGGCCACACGGTCCAATACCATTTCCCTTTCTGTAACAATCGCATATTGATTTGGCGAAGTTGCTTCATGCAGTACTGAGCAAGTCAATGGACACCGGAATGATATTTGATAAGCAAATTATTGATTAATAGTGCATCAGTGAACAGGGCATGGAGGAGGGGCCTATTTTCAGACCAGGTATGAGAAAATATTGTATTTCTTGGGAAATGCCCCCCCTTGTTTTTTTGAAAGGATATTTTCAATTGTCATTTGCTAACCATAGAATCTGAACACACACACAAAAATACACAAATCCCCCTTGAAATAGAAGGCAAGAGTCAGGGTTGACGAAAGCTTTGACATTAATTGTGTGTTCATTAAAAATGTGGACCACCTCTGATTGGGTTCCAAAATATGCAGAATCCACAGATATAATGAATGCATACAAAAACTCTGGGGGGGGGGGAACTGCAGCTCCTTCTGGCTAAGATCTCTAGCTAGGGGAGGGGAGGTTTGGCAAATAATGTGTGTGATTATGAATAAGGAGGGATTGAATTCATCAAAATAGATAGAGACTTTGAATGTTGTCACCTGTTTCGTTTCTCCTCTCCCCCCAAGCAGCTTTGAATGTAAGTTTGTAATACAACAGGGATTGGTTTATTATTAACTAGCGGACCTGGCCACGTGTTGCTGTGGCTCATTTTATGCTTATTACCATCAGTAGCAGCCGCAGCCAAAATAACCCCCCACCTACTCTTATATATAGATAAGACCTTGATATTCTTACAACACCTTGCGGGTCCGGCCTAGTTAACTGCGAGAGGCGGCGGCCTCCATTTCCCAGCATGCCTTGCAGCTATTAAAAGCCTATTAAAAGCCGAGTTGACTATCAGGGAAAGAGGCAGGCCATCTCTTCTTTGAACTCATTTCCCAGACATCCTTGCGGCCCTGGCCTGAAGAGTCCATTGAGATATGACGCTGCCCTGCAATGAGCCTTTCTATGGAAGCTGCTGATGACGTCTAATATGTGCGCCAATTTTTTTTAGCGTTTATTCTATATTTTAGGTATGTCAGGTGTGGTTTTTTTGAATTTTTATTATGCCAGATCCTTCCTTGATGGTCATGGTACGCTGTGTCCTAATTTGATGAGATTTGGTCCTGCGGTTACGGAGCAAGGTGGTGTCCGCCTCGCACGCAATGGGAACATTTATATATATATAGATTAGCTAACTTTGACATATGGGGTGGAGAATTTAAGCATTTTCCATAAACCCACCCCCACCATCATGGAGACCATTGTCTCAGACTGGCAAGGCTTTTTCAACACTCTTTTTGTTAGCCAAAACCAAGCATTGCCTTCAGGCCCTCGGGAGATAGTAAGGGACATTTCTCCCAAACCTTCCTATTTCTTCCTTCCCTCCTCCTGTCATCCAAATCTGGCACTTAGTTTTGAGGAGGAAATTCAGAAATACACAGGCAGCACGGCCATCAGATTTAGGAGTCTACTGGTTTTTCTTCTTCATAAATCTGATGGCTCCATAGTCTGCCACCCAGTGTTCAGACGTGGAGCTCAATTTCATCATGACTTCTGGGCATTTGCAAGGCAGTTCCCAGAATTTGGGGCCAGTTGGAGACATTTTGATGTCTGAGGTGAAGGAGAAGACGGGGTCCTTCGTTCCACATACAGAAGCTAGTTGACTGTTCTTCAACATTTTCAGTGCACTTAGGCCCCATCTGAGGGCAGCAGGCTTTTGAAAGGAGTGCAAAGAAGGGTCTGTAGCACACAGAGTTTTGTCTTCTAACAGAGGAGAATGAGCAGTAATGTGTCATGGAGATACCTTTTTATTATCACTTATTTTTATTCACTTTTCCAACCAGTACAAACACCAAACTATAAAGACACGTACAACAAAAAACCATAATAACAATAATAACACAAATTGACAACACAAATTTAGATACAGTAATATCCCTTTGCCTTCTCCTTGTTTATCACCACTCCCCCCCTCTATTTCCCACTATTATCCGTCTTGTCACCTAGATATTCATTCCAAATTTCTTCGTCTTTATCCATTCTTATTTTGCGTCGACAAGCAATTCTTTCGTATGTAGCTAATCTGTCCATATTATCAATCCATATGCTCATTGGAATCCTTTTGTGACTCTTCCAATTCATCAAAACAAGTTTTTCTTGCTTCTAATATAGCGCGATACAACCACATTTTTGGGGCCCCTTGAGATCTTCCAAGTTTCCGGAATATAATTTAGAATTAAATTCAGTTCCCCTAAATAACAATTTATTTTTATTACTTTTTGCTATAAATATCCTCACCTCGCTTCAGAATGGTCTGATCGTCGGGCAGTTAATCAACATATGTATTAAATTCGCATTTTTACTCCCACATCCCCAGCAGTTATCTACACTTGTTATTTTCTTCTGATATAATCTTGCTGGAGTCCAGTGGACTCTGAATATTATTTTCTCTTGAATAAGTCTAAGTCTTAAATCCATAGAGGCTTTGTAGGTCCCGAGCCACAAGGTGGTTAGATTGGTCTCAACTAGGGCCAGGGCCTTTTCAGTACTGGCCCCGACTTGGTGGAACGCTCTGTCACAAGAGACCAGGGCCCTGCGGGATTTGACATCCTTCCGCAGGGCCTGCAAGATGGAGCTGTTATGCCTGGCCTTTGGGTTGGACTCAGTCTGACCCTTATGTTTCCCTCCCTATATAGTTTTGATTTATGGACCCAGGTGGCGCTGTTGGTTAAACCACAGAGCCTAGGGCTTGCTGATCAGAAGGTCGGCGGTTCGAATCCCTGCAACGGGGTGAGCTCCCATTGCTCGGTCCCTGCTCCTGCCCACCTAGCAGTTCGAAAGCACATCAAAGTGCAAGTAGATAAATAGGTACCGCTCTGGCGGGAAGGTAAACGGCGTTTCCGTGCACTGCTCTGGTTCGCCAGAAGCGGCTTTGTCATGCTGGCCACATGACCTGGAAGCTGTACGCCAGCTCCCTCGGCCAATAAAGCGAGATGAGCGCCACAACCCCAGAGTTGGACACGACTGGACCTAATGGTCAGGGGTCCCTTTACCTTACCTTACTAAAATGAGTCTGCATTTTAAATTGTATTTTAACCCGTATTTTAATTAACTGTTTTTTCTTTCTTTTAAGTTTCATTTTAATTTTATTGGTGTTAGCCACCCTGAGCCCAGTTCTGGCCAGGGAGGGTGGGGTATTAATAATAATAATAATAATAATAATAATAATTCTACTTGATTGGAGATATCTTTAAGAAAACTCACACACACACACCCTGATCTGCCGTCACATCAGTGAAGACCTTACTGCTTCATTGATTCAATGATTCATCATAATCATCATTACTACTACTATTAAAATTTGTATACTGCCCTACACCTGTAGGTCTCGGGGCAGTTACAACATAAAACCACAATATGAAAACACAAAATACACAATCTAAATAAAAACAAAAACAACCCAATAACACACACACACACACACACACACACACACACACACACACACACACCACATTTTAAAAGAGCATTGGGTATCAATCAGCCAAAGAAGAAGAAGAGAAGAAGAGTTTGGATTTGATATCCCGCTTTATCACTACCCGAAGGAGTCTCAAAGTGGCTAACATTCTCCTTTCCCTTCCTTCCCCACAACAAACACTCTGTGAGGTGAGTGGGACTGAGAGACTTCAGAGAAGTGTGACTGGCCCAAGGTCACCCAGCAGCTGCATATGGAGGAGCGGAGACGCGAACTCGGTTCACCAGATTACGAGTCTACCGCTCTTAACCACTACACCACACTGGCCTGGTTGAAAAGGAACGTTTTTGCCTGACGCTTAAAAGTGTATAATGAAGGTGCCAGGCGAACCTCCCTGGTGAGAACATTCCACAAACAGGGAATTGAGATAACTTGACCAACTTTATTATAAAGTGTGACCATCCAGGAAGGAAGAGTTCTAGCTCCTCCTAGCTTCTGGAGAAGGTAGTGAATCCAGAAAACAGAAACTCCTATTGGCCATCCGTATTGCAGGATATCAGCAAATGTTCTGGGTAGTGAGAAGCTTTATGACAGGGAAGTCCAATGTGTGGCCCAAGGGTTGCCTTGAGGTCTTTTTTTGGTGGCCCTCAGCAACATTTGATGCTCCCACCCCCTGCAACACTCACGCTCAAAGCCTTCTCAAAGCCTGGTAAGCGAGGCGCTGGGCTTTGGGAAGGAGACGAAAGGGCTCAGGCAGGGTCCTAGAGTCCTCCTTCCCGCTTCACAAAACCTAGTGTTTCCCCAGTTTTGGGAAGGATGTGGGAAGGCTCTAGAACCTCGCCAGAGCCTCAAAGAGGCAACAAAGCAGTGTGTGGCCCCAGAGGCGTAGGAAGGGCAGGTGGACCCGGTGCGGAAAATTTCTTGTCACCCCCCCACATTGATTTTTTTTTATTGCCTTCAAAAATGGTTTTACGTTATTTCATATTTTCTTACAAAGGAATAATAATAAGTAAAAATAAACTTTTATTTATATCCCGCCCTCCCCGGCCGAAGTCGGGCTCAGGGCGGCTAACATCAGATACATAACATTGATATAAAATCAAACAATACAGTGGGACCTCGACTTACGAGCGATTTGACTTACGTGTTTTTCAACTTACGAATGACTTCCGGGAGAAACAAAATGGCCGCCGCAACCGAATTTTTTGACTTACGAATGGAAGTCGCGGCCGCTTTAATAGGATTTTTTCACCTTACGAATTTTCGACTTACGATTTTTTTTCGCTCAATGCATTCCTATGGGGATTCGACTTACGAATGTTTTCGACTTACGAAAATTGCGTCGGAACGCATTATCGTCGTAAGTCGAGGTCCCACTGTAATTAAATTACCTCCTAAGAACATGTCAAAATCAAATTAAAGTCTAATTAGATGGCTTTCCGCAGGGTTAGGGTTGGGAACAGTAAGTGCTCCACTGAATTGAAATTTCAGCCTTCACGACATAGGAAAACAGCCAAGTAAACAGCTATTTTCGTGGAGGAGGGTCAAGATATAAACTGATATGCATGAAATTTCATATAGCTATATAATCCCTAGTGTAGTAAGATAAGACCTTTGGAGCAGGCATTTTCAAAAAAAACAAAAGTTTTTTATGAACCACACTAGTAGGGCAGTAATTGTTCCTTGATAATTTGCCACCCCCTCCATGATGGAACCTGGGGCGGACCAGCCCCCTGCCCCCCACTTCCTACGCCCCTGTGTGGCCCGCAGGTTCCATGTCGAAGTACTTGTGCGGTCCACTTGGTATGAAAAGTTGGACCACCCTGATGTATGAGACTGGGAAGGAATTCCTGCATTCTGCAAAGACCTGCATTGAGGTATGTGATAGGTTTCACAGGCAGGGTCTCTCCTGACATCACCTGGACCTACTCTGGTGCACACATCCATTACGTTTAGCACATAACACCCTGCAATGTATGGCTGGCTGGTATTTAGTTGGCATCTCCATTAGCAACGGCTGGAGTTAAGCCCATTGGATGCTATCCAACATGTTTAGAGTAGACCCACTGAAATTAATGGGCACGTAACCTAAATCCATGGGGTCAGATCTGAGTATGACTTAGTTGGGTGTCACCCACCAATTTCTGCAGCTGGGATCCTGTATGCCATGTTCTGTTCTGGATCGTGGCCAAAAAAGGAACCGGAGCGGCTCACGGTGCGAGTAAAATAATATTGCACTTGAAAATATGCCACACAACTCATAAACCTCCATGATTTTACACCAGTGGTAATGGAATAAATACAGTCTAACAACACATTGCTTCTTTCTCCGCATAACTACTTCTCCGGGCAGATTTACCATAACACAGTCTGAGCAGGGGGAAAACTAACAACAAAAAAAGATGGTTCATTTACAAATGTAATTTCAATTGAAGATAGTTTTCCAATCTTCTTTCATTTGAGTCTCAATTGAACTTCTTCTCCTTTTTGATGGCATGATTAGACATTGTGAGAGCTGTTGAAGATTAGTCAAGCACAGAGAGAGTAAATTGGGAAGGATGTTTTATCAGCGCACGTCACAATATATGAAAGCAGATGTGTATGCTCTGAGCTGTTCCCTCAAATTATGGTTATGGAATAATTTAGCCCTTTTGATTCTCACAGATTACTGCTTCCACTGATCATGCTGTCAAAATCAAAGTGAGCACTTCATTCCGCTTTTATTCATGCCAGATCTATTTTGCTTTCATAATGAGCAGATATTACCACTGCACAAAGAGGATAAAGACGTTCACAGTGATAGATAGGCGAGAGATTAAATGGGATCTTTATGACTTCTTCAGCCATCAGTTTTGACTGTGCGATAAGACGAGTCGAGTTGGGCACTGATTTGTTCTTTATTGGAGCCAATATTAGCATGGGCTTACCAGCGCACGGTCTGATAAAATCTATTTAAGGTGGAATGGGCATAAGCATTTTAGACCGAGGAGAACTGCTGCTGCTGCTGCTGCTGCAGGAAGAGGAGAAGGCAGCAAACCTCTCTACATGGCAAATTTCAAAACAGTTCTTTACACTTGCTAAAACTAATTATAATTTTAAATTTCTCCTACTTCTCTTTGGCGTCAAAGGGTTTTCCGCAGTATTATTGATTACATTGTGCACAGGGGTACCTTGGTTCTCAAACACCTTGGTACTCAAACGACTTGGAACCCAAACAAAATAAAAAATAAAAAAATTCCTTCCAGTAGCACCTTAGAGACAGGTTTACCACAGCTATCAGCCTATCACCCATTCCCACCACCCTTCTGAGTAATACCCTTCCCACCCTCTCACTATATATAAGGGTCTGGTGACTTCTGTTTCAGTGTATCTGAAGAAGTGTGCATGCACACGAAAGCTCAGACCAAGAACAAACTTAGTTGGTCTCTAAGGTGCTACTGGAAGGAATTTTTGTTTTGTTTTGACTATGGCAGACCAACATGGCTACCTACCTGTAACTTGGAACCCAAACACTGCAAACCCGGAAGTAAGTGTTCCGATTTGCAAACTTTCTCAGTTTTGAGTGTTGCACTTCCGATTTGAGTGCCACACTTCCATTTTGAGTGTTACACCGAGGTCTGTCTGTTTTTGCTATTTTTTGTGTTTTCGTGGCTCTTTTTTGTTTTGTTTTTGTGAATTTGTGGAATCCAGTTCAGCTACTGATTGGTTATTGCTTTCATTTTATGGATCAATCGTCTCGTTAAGATAGTAAAATCCATGTTAAATCACTGTTTTAGGGTTTGTTTTTAAAAGTCTGGAATGAATTAATCCATTAATGCATTACTTTCTATGGGAAAGCGCACCTTGGTTTTGGAACGCTTTGGTTTTGGAACGGACTTCCAGAACTGATTAAGTTTGAGAACCAAGGTACCACTGTATTCAAATAGAAATCTTTACAGATATCAGTGTAAACATGACATGCGCTGGTTGCTTTGCACCTCGCTTGAAATTTCTAAAGTAAGATAATAATAATAATAATAATAATAATAATAATAAATTTATTTATACCCCGCCCTTCCCAGCCAAGACCGGGCTCAGAGCGGCTAACACCAATAAAATCACAACAAAACATACAAAACAATCAATTAAAATGCAGGTTAAAATACGATTTAAAGTTTAAAATGCAGCCTCATTTTTAAGTAGCCCACCAATCAAACCATAAAGGAATGAAACATCAGGGTTAAACTGAAACCAACCCAAAGGCCAGGCGGAACAGCTCCGTCTTGCAGGCCCTGCAGAAAGACGCCAAATCCCGCAGGGCCCTGGTCTCTTGTGACAGAGCGTTCCTCCAAGTCGGGGCCAGTACTGAGAAGGCCCTGGCCCTAGTTGCGGCCAGCCTAGCATCCTTGTGGCTCGGGACCTCCAAAATGTTATTATTTGAGGACCTTAAGGTCCTACATGGGGCATACCAGGAGAGGTATGTGTTCAAGCCTGTGACCAGGATCAAAAAAACATCCGTACTAACTGTCTGCTGAAGGAGCCAGTCTGGACCTGAGGTTCTCCCCCCCCCCCCAAACTGCAACTTCCATATGGGAACAGCCTTCCCTGCCACATTACTTTTGGAACTGGGGGATATGACATGGGAATCTGATAATGAAAGGGAGAAAAAGAAGAATTTGGATTACAACCAATAGTCTGCCAAGGCAGGGCTAGCTAACTTGTAGCTTCCAGTTGGACTATAACCCTCATCATCCCTGCCCATTGACTAGAGTAGCTGAGGCTCATGGGAGTTGGAGTCCAACACCATCTAGAGAACTAATAATAGAGCATCATGATATTAATTCTTAAGTAGGTTTTGAGTAGACCTTAAAAAGAAAGTTGTACCTTATATGCAAATTTATGCTGACATAAATGCTTAATAATAAACATAACCATATACAAATACTTGCAGTACCTGAAGTGATGCAATTAAGCTATAAAGCTACAAATTAAAAAGCAGTTTAAAAAACACAACTCATTTCCTGCCTAAAACTCCAATTCTGCAGGGTAAGACTCAGACCATGAGTTATAATAAGGGTGATAATGAAAAAATAGCATAATATTTTAGACAAGGCAGACGTAAAATCATTTGCTATTAACATCACCTGCATAATTTAATCCACTGTCAGAATTCTGTTTTGTCGTTGCATCCACGAAACTTCTTTAAAATTCCAAATGTGCCCATGGGGCCCATTGGTTTATATTCTGCAGTAGATGGGCTGTGATTGGCTACCTTCTGCTTTGTCACAGCAGTGCTATGAAGTGTGCCATTTATAGGCAAAGCCTGCAATACTCATATGCAATTCTAATAATAATAATAATTTAATATTTGTACCCTGCCCATCTGGCTGGGTCTCCCCAGCCATTCTGGGTGGCTTCCAACAAATATCAAAATACATTAACACATCACAGATTAAAAACTTCCCTAAACAGGGCTGCCTTCAGGTATTTTCTAAATGTCAGGTAGTTGTTTATTGCTTTGACCTCTGATGGGAGGGCGTTCCACAGGGCGGGTGCCACTACCGAGAAGGCCCTCTGCCTGGTTCCCTGTAGCTTTGCTTCTCGCAGTGAGGGAACCGCCAGAAGGCCCTCGGCGCTGGATCTCAGTGTCCGGGCTGAACGGTGGGGGTGGAGACGCTCCTTCAGGTATACAGGACAGAGGCCGTTTAGGGTTTTAAAGGTCAGCACCAACACTTTGAATTGTGCTCGGAAACGTACTGGGAGCCAGTGTAGTTCTCTCAGGACCGGTGTTATGTGGTCCCGGCCAGGGGCGTAGCCAGGATCAAAACTAGGGGGGGGCAAGCCATGGTCGTTCAGGTTGTGACATTTCAGCATGGAAAAGGCGAATGAAACCAAAATTTTAAGAAAATTATATATAATTATAGCAGTGCTTTATTACGTTAGTTATTACAATTATTTGCTTGATTTTTTTTAATTTTTAATTTTAATTTTTATTCTAATTACATGTCTTATGCTAATATCATTTTTATTGGGTTTGAAGAAAACTTGTTCAAAACTTTCGTTTCAATCCCCGAGGAGTCGGTGCAGGTGTTTCCAAAGGCGAAGGAAACGGACCCCCTAAAAAAAACAACAGTGGTGCAGCCTCACCCCCCAAAATGGGGCGCATCTCTCCCGATCCCTGGGAAGCCTTTTCCCCGGGCAAGCCTGGGCGGGCGCAAGGGCAACTTTATGCGCGGCGGCGCCTTTCACTCCAAAGCTCCCCCGGGCGCCGCGCTCCGCTCGGCACAGAGGCGTAGGAAGGTCAGGTGGTACCCGGTGCGGAAATTTCTTGTCATCCCCCCCCCCAACATTGTGTGTTGTTGTTTTTTGCCTGCAAAAAAGGTTTTACATTATTTCATATTTTCTTACAAACGAATGTGGATTCTGGGACTCTGATAACAAGTAGGTGACTATGGACAGACACTTAAATCTACAGGATGGACTGTTTTGGCTTGTGTTATTTTCTTTATATTTACAGTGGTACCTCGGGTTACATACGCATCAGGTTACATACTCCGCTAACCCAGAAATAACGCTTCAGGTTAAGAACTTTGCTTCAGGATAAGAACAGAAATTCTGCTCTGGCGGCACAGCGGCAGGGGGAGGCCCCATTAGCTAAAGTGGTACCTTAGGTTAAGAACGGACCTCCGGAACGGATTAAGTACGTAACCAGAGGTACCACTGTATTGTTTATTTATTTAATAAAATTATTTTTAAAAACCTGCAAAGTGGTTTACCAAAATAAAAAACAAAACAAGAAAACACCACAGCAGCTATTTATTTATTCAGCTCCATTGAATTGATATTTCAGCCAGGCATGTCCAAAATCCATTTCGGGGGCCTAATTCGGCCCACCAGTTGGTTTAATCCAGCCCCTGTGGCAGTTATTTCCTGGGGTAAAATCCTTAAAAAAAACCTCAACAACTTCAACCCTAAAAAAAAATGGTTAACAACTTTGGTCAGCCCTCACGGCCCTTCGCTTCATCAAATCTGGCCCTCTTTGAAAAGTTTGGACACCACTGGCTTACACCATACTAAATTTGTTAGCCTTTTAAGGTAACTCTTATTTAAAGCAGGCCCCCACCCACCCAAAAAAATATTTTTGGTCTCACAAGCAGCAGCACATTCCACCTCAAAACAAAATATCAAACAGTAAAAAAATTATAACTCCTGTTAGGATAATTAAACCAATCTTTATCCATACAGGCTTTTCCTATGAGGTTTTGACAATTTCAGAACTCAAGCAGTGAAATTACTAGGAACAATAATATAAGTTTCACAGGCGCAGTCTGCACAGGTGTTGGTCACATAAGTTGGCATCTCTTTAATATTCCTTTACTTCTCAACCGCTTTATAAGAATCTGAAAGCAAGGAGACATGGCAACTCACACCTCTTCCATGCAGCAGCATATCAGAACACTAACACTTTATGGCTAAATAGCTTATAATTTACTTTAATTACTTGCAAGCAAGTTACAGGTAGATAGCCGTGTTGGTCTGCCATAGTCAAAACAAAATAAATAAATAAATAAAAATCCTTCCAGTAGCACCCTAGAGACCAAATAAGTTTGTTCTTGGTATGAGCTTTCATGTGCATGCACACTTCTTCAGCACACGAAAGATTTGAAAAATCACCCAAGCAAACACGTTTTTTGGGGGTTAAAAAAAGGCTGGGGGGGGGGGTTAAAGGCAAAAGACAAAGGGGTAAAGTCACTCACAAAAAGATCGCTGTGGATCAAAACAGCAGCAGACAAAGCTCGTTCTTCCCTTCCAGAGATCATACAATGAAAGGTGGGACGAGGGGGAGGGGCAGGAGGCAGTTTTAGGGACCAAAACCTCGCGATGATCAACTGGGATTAGGCGTTAATAGTTCACAGAGTAGCCTGCTTCTTATCAAGCAGTCTCAAATGGAGACTGATAAGGAAACTTCGGGGGGGGGGGGAATCAAGGAGATCTCAACGTCTCCTCTCCAGGCGTTTTTACCCAGCAAACTCCCTCTTCGCTCAGTCTCAGCAAACAAGCAGCACTCAGCAACGGTAGCAGCCAGACCCAGGAGACAGACGGGGTGGTGGTGGTGGCAGCTATGGGGGGCAGCTGCCTTCTAGGGGGGGGCAATTGCCCCCGTCTGCCCCCCCCTGGCTACGCCCATGGTCCCGGCAGCCACTCCCAGTCACCAGTTTAATTCATTTTGACAGTGTGGGAAGGAGGAGAAAGCGTGTTCTCCTTCATGGAGAACAAATGAAGCTTCTTCTTTGGCGATCACTCATAGCCAAGTAAGATTGTCTTCCATGAGCACGGTCTTAACAGTGAGTCTGTAAGTGACTGTGGAGGCCAATTCTGGATCCACACGTCCTTCCACAGTGGGGACATATGGTAGGTTTCTGGGCAGGAGTTGATCACGGGGAGGGTTTGTCAAACGTGACTTCCTCTTAGCACGTTTCTCCCTTTCGTCCTGAGTTCGAGTGCCAGAGTTATAAAGAAGAGGTAGGAGGCATTCTTGACCCTCCCCACCAAACCTGGATTCAGAGGAGCATAACATGCTTATATCGAGGGGTCTGGCGTGACACCCCAGCACACTGCACTAATAGGGCCTTTTAAGAAACTGTGAAAGGCTGGTGCCAGTCAAGCCAATCACAAAAACTTCCACACAAAGAACCTAATTAACAGAGCCTTGGCTTTTGCTAATTAATGAAATCAGCACAAGGCTCCTTGCACCTGGGCAAAGTAAATTCTTGACAAAAAGCATCACCTCTCATACTTGAAAATTGACATGGGAAAAAAGGCTGTAAACCTTGTCTTCCTGAAGGCGAGTGTGCGCGAAAAGTTTTTAAAAGGTTCCAGACAGTAAGAGCTTGTATTAAAAAATGTTTGTGAAAAGGCTTCTGGAACAATTGTATTATGTTGCCCAGGCGAGATGGGGAAAAGAGATGAACATATATTTTGGGCTCTGCTGGTAATAATAATAATAATAATAATAATAATAATAATAATGTTTATTTATTTATTTATTTATTTATTTATTTATTTATTCATACATACACACATACATACGGACCCAGGTGGCGCTGTGGGTTAAACCACAGATCCTAGGGCTTGCTGATCAGAAGGTCGGCGGTTCGAATCCCTGCGACGGGGTGAGCTCCCGTTGCTTGGTCCCAGCTCCTGCCCACCTAGCAGTTTGAAAGCACGTCAAAGTGTAAATAGATAAATAGGAACCACTCTGGCGGGAAGGTAAACGGCGTTTCCGTGCGCTGCTCTGGTTCACCAGAAGCGGCTTAGTCATGCTGGCCACATGACCCGGAAGTTGTACTCTCAGCCTATAGAGCGAGATGAGCGCCGCAACCCTAGAGTCGGACACGACTGGACCTAATGGTCAGGGGTCCCTTTACCTTTACCTTTACACACACACACACACACACACACACACACACACACCCTGCCCATCTGGCTAGGTTTCCCCAGCCACTCTGGGCGGCTCCCAGCAGAATATTAAAAACATGATAAAACATCAAACATTAAAAAGAGAACCAGCGTGGTGTAGTAGTTAAGAGAGGGTAGACTCGTAATCTGGTGAACCGGGTTCGCATCTCCGCTCCTAAGTCTAACAGTTTCCTTAGAAGGAAAAAAGAGGGAAATATGTTAACTATAATTCCAATAAGGCATAATTGCTGTTAAGTTTAAGGGGAGAATCAAAAGGACTTCAAAAAGAAAACTCCCAAACAAAACGTGGTAATTATCCACTCAAAACACCTGATTCAGCTTCTTCTCCAAGGTAAAAACCTACACTAAGGTTCAAACACAAGCCCCATAGCTTGTAAATTATTTTCAAACGAGGCTAAGAAAGCTTTCATGATGTTATTCTTACGAAGCTATTACGGAGACTGTTTAGGGGTACTCTCATTTTCCTATTGAAATACTGCCCCTCAAAGAGGCCAAACTTAGATTCACAAAATGTTTAGGGGTATGCGTCCCCCTGAGCCGCCCCCAAAAAGCACTGGAAAGTACCACATTCCTTCAGATGTAAGAAGTGATGTGGGTGCTCTAAGAATTCTCCAGCTCTCCTGATACATTTCCAGTGTATCATAGCCAGTGTGGTGTAGTGGTTAAGAGCGGTAGACTCGTAATCTGGTGAACCGGGTTCGCATCTCCGCTCCTCCACATGCAGCTGCTGGGTGACCTTGGGCTAGTCACACTTCTCTGAAGTCTCTCAGCCCCACTCACCTCACAGAGTGTTTGTTGTGGGGGAGGAAGGGAAAGGAGATTGTTAGCCGCTTTGAGATTCCTTCGGGTAGTGATAAAGCGGGATATCAAATCCAAACTCCTCCTCCTCTTCTTCTTCTTCTTCTTCTTCTTCTTCTTCTTCTTCTTCTTCAAACTTCCCTAAACTGCTGCCTTCGTCCATAGAGTTTTCTTGGCAGGGATACTGGAGTGGCTTGCCAGTTCCTGCTCCAGGCAGATCACATTTAGTCAAAACTCTCCACTATGACCTGATCGCCGAAGAATTGATGCTTTTGAATTATGGTGCTGGAGGAGACTCTTGAGAGTCCCATGGAAAGCAAGAATATCAAACCTATCCATTCTGAAGGAAATCAGCCCTGAGTGCTCACTGAAAGGACAGATTCTGAAGCTGAGGCTCCAATACTCTGGCCACCTCATGAGAAGAGAAGACTCCCTGGAAAAGACCGTGATGTTGGAAAAGATGGAGGGCACAAGGAGAAGGGGACGACAGAGGACGAGATGGTTGGACAGTGTTCTCGAAGCTACCAACATGAGTCTGACCAAACTGCGGGAGGCAGTGGAAGACAGGAGTGGCTGGCGTGCTCTGGTCCATGGGGTCACAAAGAGTCGGACAGAACTAAACGACTAAACAACAACAAACTGCGGCCTTCAGATGTCTTCTAAAAGTCAGATAGTTGTTTATTTCCTTGACATCTGGTGGGAGGGTGTTCCACAGGGCAGGCGCCACTACCGAGAAGCTTCACTTCTTACAGGGAGGAAACCACCAGAAGTCCCTCGGAGCTGGACCTCAGAGTCCAGGTAAGAGCCTCAGGCCATTGAAGCTTCTAGCTTAGTACTTGTGAGGGGAGGGAAAAAGAAGGAACGAAATGTAGGTAACTCGATTTGCTTTGAACAGGTGATCCTGGCATTCTGTAATGGATCTCTTTTGAGGCCTCTTCTGAAGTGCAGGCTGTCACGGCAAAAGCTGGATATTTTGAGGTGTGCTTCAGTGCCGTTGTGTGAGGGAGATGCAATGAAGGATGTATGAAGCTAGAGATAACCAACTACAGAATTCGAAACAGATTTTTAAATTATTAATATAATGTGGGTTTTTTTTTTTTAGCATATACTAAACTGAATATATTTACCAAAAAGAAAATATAGGTTTTCAGACAAGGTATCTTAAGACCCCAACCAAGGGAATCATTATATCAATACAATGGTCCCTCGACTTACGAAGTACTCGACTTATGTTGTTTTTGAGTTACGAGGGATCAAAGCGGCCGCGCGCCTACGAATTTTTTCGACTTCCGAAAGGAAATTGCGGCCGTTTTAGATGCGGTTTCCTCGACTTACGAAGTTTAGATGCGGTTTTTTTCGACCTACGGATTTTTCCTCCCCAATGCATTCCTATGGGGACTCGACTTACGATGTTTTCGACCTACGAAGGTCCCGTCGGAACGGATTAACTTCGTAAGTCGAGGGACCACTGTATACCCAGACAGCTGACAATTTTACTAAGAAAAATACTAATAACAAAACTGTTGCTTGTATTTTGGATCTGGATCCCTGAAGATGCAATATATGTCTGCTTTTAATTCAAAATGCTTTAACCTACTGCAGCAATCTGAAAGTTACCTTTAAAACACTAGTACCCCTTCAACTCCAGTATACACATGTTTGGACATAATGTTCTTAGTGTATCAGTCACCAGGAATACTAGAGGATTTGATTGCTTCAGCCCCACACACAAAATACAGTTTTTCTATACAAGGACATCCTGAATAACACTGAGTTGGATTTTTGTAAGTTGAGGGAGGAGGGGAACAGGGAGCTAAGGAATATGAAAGGGAGTGGGTGACTGTGCAATATAATGTGTTTTTGACTGCGTTTTGCTTTATCGCAGGATTGGGCTAGAGCAGGGGAAGGGGACAGGACCTCTATCATTATGGATCTCCACAATGTTCCCTGACCAGCTGCCAAGGAACTCCACCCAAGTTCCCCCACAATAGTTTAAAACCCACTGATGTATGCTGTTACATGGTACATCTGCCAGTAGGGGCTGTTTGCTTGTTTTTGAGGTTTGTATTGCATGCACTGTGAATTATCAGTTGTTAAAAGAGTCTAATAAGCCATTCATCGTTAGTGAGACAGCCTTACTTTGTCACCAGGAGTCACGGAGAAAAGTGAAAACGTTTGGTTTCAACCTTTCCTTACAGCACAAAGGAAACAAAAAGTGCCTTAATTCTGTAGTGGAAGAATGAGACACTAGATATTTCTACCGCTATTTATTTGATTTCTAGAGGTAAAGGTAAAGGGACCCCTGACCATTAGGTCCAGTCGTGACCGACTCTGGGGTTGCGGTGCTCATCTCGCTTTACTGGCCGAGGGAGCCGGCGTACAGCTTCTGGGTCATGTGGCCAGTATGACTAAGCCGCTTCTGGCGAACCAGAGCAGCACACAGAAACGCCGTTTACCTTTCCGCTGCAGCGGGACCTATTTATCTACTTGCACTTTGACGTGCTTTCGAACTGCTAGGTTGGCAGGAGCTGGGACCGAGCAACGGGAGCTCACCCCGTCGTGGGGATTTGAACCGCCGGCCTTCTGATCGGCAAGCCCTAGGCTCTGTAGTTTAACCCACAGCGCCACCCACCACCTTGATTTCTATAGCCACCATCAATAAACATTCCCTGGGCATAAGTGGTATCATGCTATATTCCATCTGTGCCTTAATTTTTTCATTCTACATAGATGCTGTGAGGGGAGAGACTCCATCAGGCAAGGCCTCTTTCCACCTGCCTTGCCCCACCCTCCAGTCTCTGTCTCTCAATTTGAATTGTATTGTTTTATGCACTGTGGCTTGCTGTTGTTTTATTGATTGTAGTTTCGAAAATTATTTATTATAATTGTTAAGAGTGGGTTTTTGTTTAATTTTTACATGCTGATATTATTATTGTATACTATTCTAATGATTGTTGAACGCTACTTTATTTGATTGCTTATTTTAAAGCTATGTTTTATTATCACCTTTTTGTATTGCATTAGATTGTTATAAGGTGTACATTCTTTGTTTCTTCAGCTTGCAAACCGCCTTGAGTATTGTAAGATAGAAAGGCGGTATACAAATTAAAAGTGATGATGATGATACAATTTTTTCTTAGGACAACACAGAAGTCGTAGATGCAGCAGCTGCCTGAATCTTGCAACCATTGCAGCAAAAAATAAAATCCTCAACCCACCATTCATATATTATTATCATGAATTTCTCATCTTCCAGATTTATTTTTGCATATAGAAAACTTGATATATGAAGCTAACCTGAACAGAAGGTACAGCCACCAGACTTTCAAAAGCAAATGACTGACCGAAACACTGTGAAAAAGCACAGCGCTGAGCAGTCAGGCCAGTTCCCGTCCGCTCAGCCAACATGTATATTAAAATTGTCACCTCCACCATGCTTTCGGGAGCAGATGTCCTAAGCTGTGACAGTGCCACATTTAATCTTGAATCCGACTTACCCGAGTTGCCGAGAACTGTGCTCTGGCCTCATAGACCTTGTTATTATATTGCCTTTCCTCGCCAACGGTATTTCAGCAAAGGGGCAACAGAATGAATTTGTACTAAAGACTTCAATAAAATTGTGCAATCAATCTGCATTTGGGCGAATTTGTCAAAGTTTTGCATTTGGCAAATACCGGTTGGGGTAGCACTGCGCTACTGACAAGAAGGCAAGGATGATGGACAGCTCCTAAACGCCGTGTCTTTTCAAACCAATCTGATATTTAGTTCTTAGGCAGGTTGCACCTTGTTTAGTGTACATTCGGAGAACCATAAGCCCGCATTACAGCCCTTCGTATTCTCTAACCCTGGCTTAATGCGGCAATCAAAAATTGTGGACAAATGGGTGCTACAAAACCTCTCCTCCTTGCAGAGGGGAGGGGTTGTGAGCGGGAGCCGTTTTCCCGTGTCAGCAGGGGGGCGTATTCGGCCCCCTGCGTCAGCTTACCTCTGCTGCCGCGCCAAGCCCTTCAGCTAACCAATGGGGCTGGCTGGTGGGTGGGGTCTAGCTGCATCGATATTGTATGTTCTGTTTTTAACAGTAAGTTGCCTCTTGCACAGGCAATTATTATTGTTGTTGTTGTTGTTGTTTTCAATTCAATTTATATACCGCCCTTTATCAGAAGATCCCAGGACGGTGTACAACATTAAAAACACATTACAGAACATCAATGATAAAAACATAATAAAAAAATATAATGATAGACAGCGTAACAATAAAATAATAATCATCACACTTTGACAGACCATAGATTATATAATAACCATAGGCTGGGTAAAAAGAAATGTTTTTGCTTGGCACCTAAAGACATGTAGTGATGGTGCCAGGCGGGCCTCTCTAGGGAGAGCATTCCACAATCGGGGAGCCACCACAGAAAAGGCCCTTCTCTTGTTACCACCCTCCAAACCTCTCTGGGATGGAGGATGCAGAGAAGGCCTTCAGGTGTCCGGGTCAGTTTATACAGGGAGCGGTGATCCTTAAGGTATTGATGTCCTTAGCCATGTAAATACATAAATTCAAATAACAACAAGAAGTACAACCTGGGCATATGTGTCTTGTTAGAATAAAGTTATAAGCTCATACAAAAAAAGCAGTCGGTCCCTGGAGAGCTTAACCCTCTGAGGCCTGGGTGTACCCAGCTGCCCGCCCCCTTCTGCATAGGCCTGAGTAGTGATAATATTTGCTAAATAACCCACCCATTGGGTAATTAGGGGAAAACCCCACTAAAAACCAATAAACCTTTCTCACTTTCTTTCCCGGGACTAATTTACTGTACAAAATGTATTTCATGGCAAGCGGATCAATCTGTATTGAACGCTGTTAAAATATGAACCAAAAAAGGAACTAAAAGATAGAGGAAATGGAACACAATATTTTCAATCTATAGGATGGCTGTCTGTGGGGCTGACTGAGCTCCTTCAGACCCAGTTTGCTTTGGAGTCCCCTAAGGATGAAGAAAACATAAATTTATTACTGTGTACCTTGGCGGGGATCAACATGCAAAATGACAATTAATGCCACCTAAAGCGTGTTCTCCTTCTTGGAGAGCACGTGTTGCGGTGGGGGCCAACCAGTCTCCCCTCTGTTGCTGGGTGGGTTAATTAGGATGGCCACTACATTGATTGGGCTTCTGGCTGTTACTGGGGAGATTCATATGTTGCAATTTGGTTGATGGACAGCCAGAGCTGATATATTGCCCTGCACGCAGTTCTGGAGCCTTCTTGGCTGCATGCTTTGGATCACCCGCCCTCCCTCCCTATATTTTAGGCCTCTGTGTTGACCTTGCTATGCCTGTCATGGGGTCGTCTGCTTTGAGACAGGGGCCTGGTAGGAATTTTTCCATTTGGCTGATTGGCTGGTGCCATTTGGTTTTTGCCTACTGCGTAGCAATTCGTCACAACTTGTAAGGTTGGCGGTTAGGCATTGGTTATAATGGTTGATGGAGGGGCAGGTTGGCTGTGGTTGCCCCTCCAAATGCTGAAGGGGCATGATTGGCTGTGGTTGCCCCTTTAATGCTGATGCTGCGCATGGAATTCCGTTAAAGGAACTCAGGGGCTCGCCTTTGCTTGTCCGTACCCCCGCTTGGGGGCCAGGGCCCACGCAAGAGCCCCTGGGAACATTAGGGGAGAACGGGCGCTCAGAACTCTCCCTGAAGTGTTTTCCCTTGTACTGACTCCATAGGCGAATGGAGGTCAGTTCTGTCCCCAGCGGGACAGATAGTCTTAACCAATGCCTAAGCCAGTGTTTCCCAACCAGTGTGCCTCCAGATGTTTTGGGACTACAATTCCCATCATCCCTGACCACTGGTATTGCTAGCGAGGGATGATGGGAGTTGTAGTCCCAAAACATCTGGAGGCACACTGGTTGGGAAACACTGGCCTAAGCAACCACTCACATAATTTGTATTTTAATAAAGTTGTGGCCAAAAATAATGCCAAAAAACCTTAAACTAAATTCCTGTGTGTATAGTGTTTTTCTTTGAGGGGTGGTCTGGGGGACCTCGACACGCAATTGTTTAATCTTTTGTGTGTGTGTGTGAGTGAGTGAGAGAGAGAGAGAGAAATTAACCCAGCAGCCATTCCTAGCAAATCCATTAAGCGCATACATCAACTGGTCCTTTTCTGGCTCTTCTTCAACACTTTGATGAAGTTTCCACCTTAAGGAGTAGGAGGAATTGGGGGGGGGAAGCAAATTGCAGAGTGTAGACTGAAGCACTTGCAATCTTTGTGACAAATACTAATGTATAAATCAGCAGCCCAATCCAGGCCTGGGCTGCTGATCATGTTCTTTGCTGAAATGTCACCTGTTCCTATCTAACGATTTGCATAATGCAAAGCTTCTCACTCGTAAAATACAGATTAAGAGGGGAAGCAAAGAGTCATTCTGGAACCACAGAGCCATTTCAAAAGTGGGGTGGGGGACAGGCTTTGCTATTAACCCTGCTGCTCCCAGAGGTCTGTTCTCGGCTTGCATCTGCAGTAATAGCTAGGCACAGGAAAATAAAGACCTGGTTATCTTTCTCTGCTGTTTGAATTATTTGTTAAAACATGTTTTGCTAACGTGCAATGGGGAAGTGCGGCAAATATTGAGAAAATGGTCAGAAATCCTATGCATACGATAAAATGAATTCAACAAGTTTAACTGGAGATTCAATTGTCAATTGGCAGATCAGGAGGGGGGGGTGATGTTTTGAAATGCTCCCCCCAAATATCTCTCCCCCTCCCGCATGTAACAAACTTGCTAGCACATCAGCAAGAGAACTACTATAAACCTCTTTGGTGGGATTCAGCATTCTTTTGATTTGCATATTTTACAGCCTTGGGGTGCTCTTGAATCTGTTGGTGGTGCACACAGGCATGTTATGGTGTTACCTAGATATTGCTAAAGAAGTTGGGTGCTGCCCTCACTCTCTGCCAATAATAATAATTATAATAATAATAATAATAATAATAATAATAATAATAATAATTTATTATTTGTACCCCGCCCATCTGGCCGGGTCTCCCCAGCCACTCTCGGCAGCTTCCAACAAATATCAAAATACATTAAATAATAGTTATTTTGCTATATAGTGGTCATTGTTTGCACAGATGGTGCGCTCTCTCTCTCTCTCTCTCTCTCTCTCTCTCTCTCTCTCTCTCACACACACACACACACACACACACACACACACACACACACACAAAATTACCGAGTTTTGTTCACAGTCATTTAGGTAAGAAGTCCCATAAAGATCTGTGGAACAGACCACATCATGGAAAGTTGCATATCACAGGCTCTAGTCTAGGACTGTCCAGACACATTAAACTTACATAGCAAGACTCCAGGGGCTGTGTCCCTTTGGAGAATTGAGACAGGGTAGCAACTGTCGTAAAAGGGTAAAGGTAAAGGACCCCTAGTGGGGACCCAGGTGGCGCTGTGGGTTAAACCACAGAGCCTAGGGCTTGCTGATCAGAAGGTCGGCGGTTCGAATCCCTGCCACGGGATTTTGGACATGCGCAGAAGCGATTTCTGGTGCCGCGCTGCCCATATCCAAAATGTCCGCAGCGCCAGAAATCGCTTCTGCGGTCCCCGCACTATGCTGCAGTATCCGGCGTACAAGGCGACCCCCGATTTTGGAGCAGATTTTTCGGGGTTCAAAAGTCGTCTTGTACGCCAGAAAATACGGTACCTGTTGGATCAGGGCAATGGCGCATCTAGGCCAACACTCTGTTCTCACAGTGGCCAACCAGATGCCTGTGAGAAGCATATACAAAACAGCAATCTCTCCCCCTTTGGTTTACTGGAACTGTTATTCAGAAACATACTTCTGCTGCATTGGAAGTGCATTATAGCCCTTGTGGCCACCGATAGCCTTACCCTCTATGAATTAGGCCAGTGTTTCCCAAACTTGGATCACCATCTGTTTTTGGACTACAGTTCCCATAATCCCTGACCATTATCCTAGTCCTGCTAGCTAGGGATGATTGAAGTTATAGTCCAAAAACACCTGGGGTTCCAAGCTTGGGAAATACTGAAGTAGATTAGTCTTCTAAAGAAGTGTTTCTCAACCTTTTCTGGGCAAAGGCACACTTGTTTCATGAAAAAAATCTCGCGGCACACCACCATTAGAAAATGTTAAAAAATCATAAGGAGATGCTGTGCCCTTTACAGGGTGCATTGTTTTGAGCACACATATGTACAGTAATAAACATTGCTTACCTGTTCCTCAATTTTAACGGTGCGCGATAAATATCCAACCGATAGCATTAAGGGCCTAATTTCCTTCTCTTGTGGAAGGAGAAGCCCCCACCTCCGTCGTCGACAGGAGGTGGCTTTGCAGGCGTCACTACCGACCCGCCTGCTGGGCTGGGAACCAGCCCGATGCGTCGGGGGGTTCCCGCCCGCATCACCCTCAGGCCGACCAATCAGGTCGGTCTGGGGGCGTGTCCAGCCTCCGTTTAAGCTGGAAGCGGGCGGGAAATCCTTCCCTTTTTCGCCCGCTTCCCAGCTGTTAGGTTTAGCTTTAGGTCCGTGTTTTTTCCTTTAGTTTTCTTTTAGTTTTCTGCTGCCTAGTGAGGTTTTTCTTCAGCTTCTCTCCCCTTAGTTCCACTCTAGCTTCCTGATTTCCCGCAGCCTTTCGGATCGCCAGTGGAGGCTTTGGCGAGCTCATCCCGCTCCCCAGCTGATCAGCGCGCGGCGCGTCTCCAGCTTCGCCGGCTGCGCAGCGTCCCGCTCCCCAGCTGACCAGGGACCCGGGGAATCACCCTCACAGGGACTGTCCAGCGGCAACAGATCTCCTCTCCTCTCATCCCTGTACTGGGCTGCCTTTTTCAACAGCTGACCCACGCTGCGCTCCTGGAGCTGAGGCCAATGTCCTGCCTTTCTGCCCGGAGAGCCACTAACCAGGCTGCTGCAGCGCCTGCTCCACAGCTGATCAGCGGAGCTGCGTGCGCGCCGGGGATTCCCTGTGCCGGGAAACTTCTCATCAGCCAGCTCCTCCTTTTAGGGTGGTGGCCATTTTGGCCGGGTGGCAGCCGGAGCCCGGCACAGCAGGCAACGAGTGTGCCGCGGAACACCGGTTGAGAAACACTGTTCTAAAGATTAGTGGCCATCACTACTTTTTGTGGGAGTGAATTCAACACTTCGTGAAGAAGTAATTGATTTTGTCTGTCCCAAATCTTTCAATAATCAGCCACATTGGGTGGTGCCAAATTCCCGTATTTTGAGAGAGGGAGAAAAAAAATCCTCTATGCACTTTCTCCAAGCCACGCAAAACCTTTGAAGGTGACCCGGAAACTACAACTAATTCAGAATGCAGAAGCTAGACTGGTGACTGGGACCATATAACACCGGTCCTGAAAGACCTACTTTGGCTCCCAGTACATTTCTGAGCATAATTCAAAGTGTTGGTGCTGACCTTTAAAGCCCTAAATGGCCTCGGCCCAGTATACCTGAAGGAGCGTCTCCACCCCCCATCGTTCAGCCTGGACACTGAGGTCCAGCACCGAGGTCCTTCTGGCGGTTCCCTCACTGCAAGAAGTGAGGTTACAGGGAACCAGGAAGAGGGCCTTCTCGGTAGTGGCACCTGCCCTGTGGAATGCCCTCCCACCAGATGTCAAGGAAATAAACAACTGACGTTTATAGGACATCTGAAGGCAGCTCTGTGTTTTTAATATTCTGTTGTGAGCCTCCCAGAGTGGCTGGGGGAACCCAGCCAGATGGGCGGGGTATAAATAATAATAATAATAATAATAATAATAATATGTTGTTGTTGTAAACTGCCCTTTTCTGAGCCTTTTCTAACAGCAATATCCTTTTTGAGGTGAGTTAAGCAGAAGTGTACCCAGAATTCCAAGTGTGATCACATCACAGATTCCTGCAACTGCAGAATGCCGAACCTTTCTGGATCCACAGACCAGATCTTTTCCAAGATTGGCTTCGTGGGCCAAATTTGAGAAGTGGGTGTAGCCACCCATTTGTCAATCACCAGGCATCATTGATGCTTCAAAGCACCTCACAGGCAACAAGGCACTGCTGAAATGGAGGAGAAAGCCTTTGTTTTAGCATAGCGTGTTCTCCTTCATGGAGAGCACGTGTTACGGTGGGGGCCAGCAAGTCACCCCTCTGGTGCTGGGCGGGAACGTATAGATGGCCACTGCTGTGATTGGACCCAGGGTGTTGTTGGGGAGATTTGTATGTTGCAATTTGTTGATGGACAGCCCAGTGTATATATAACGGTTGGTATGCAACGTGATCTCCCTCTTGGCTGCGTGCTTCGGATCACCCGCCCTCCCTCCCTATATTTTAGGCCTCTGCGTTGACCTTGCTATGCCTGTCATGGGGTCGTCTGCTTTTGGGGCAGGGGCCTGGTAGGAATTTTTCCATTTGGCTGATTGGCTGGTGCCATCTGGTTTTCGCCTACTGCGTAGCAAATAGTCACAACTTGTAAGGTTGGCGGTTAGGCATTGGTTATTATGTTGGTTGGAGGAGGGGTCAGGATTGACTGTGTCTGCCCCTCCAATTGATGCTGGTGTATGGGGAATTCCGTTAAAGGAATCCAGGGGCTCGATATGCTTTTATCCGAACCCCCGGTCGGGGGCCAGGGCCGTGCAAGAGCCCTGGGAGCCTGAGGGGAGAGGGGATGGTCAGACCACCCGGCTCCCTTTATCTCTCCAGAGTGTTTTCCCCTTACTGACAGTCGTCAGTTCTGTCCCCAGCGGGACAGATAGTCTTAACCAATGCCTAAGCAACCACTCACATTATTTGTAATTATAATAAAGTTGTGGCCAAAATCATGCCAAAAACCAAAACTAACATTCTGTCTGATGTGTGAATTATTTGAGGGGTGGTTTGGGGACCTCGACACGCAACATGATCAAGATGCTGACGCATTGGTTTAGTGCGCTACTTCCCTGTGGGGAATCCCGCTCCCTGTTGGAGTGAGGTCAGCTGATGGAACGCTTGGTGTGGATTTGAAAAAAATGTCCTCACGGGCCAAACTGAAACCCCCGGTGGGCCAATATTTCATTCATGGTCATTCGCTGCCAGTTTAGACTCCATATGTGAAATTTATATTTTTGCCCCAGTGTTCATTACTTTGCACTAGGGATGGAGGTGAAATTCAATTCAGTTCGTATATTCAGGGGAGCTTAACTAATAAGCACTTTCTGAAACAATATGCGAACTAAAGCACAGCCATACTTATTTTGAGGCAAAGTGTGCATATCAATGCACTTATTAGTGAAATTTCGTAGACCTATGAGTCTGGGCATTACATTCTGGGCGGCTTAAGGCAGGTGGCCATAGGAAATAGGAGCCGAGCTTGGCTCCCATTCAAAACAAACATGGCTGCCACAAAGCCAGCAAGGGCCCAGAGCAGAAGGCCATGAATGGCAGTACAGCCAGGCCAGGCCAGTGAGAGGCCATTCCATCTCTGGCACCAATGCCCGATATGTTTTACAGCGGCCGCCATGTCTGAAGAACGGTATCCTTTAGCTGGAAAAGACTGAGGAGAACAGAACTGCTTGTCTGATAGCGTGTGATGGGAAATTGGGTCTGTGTGTGTGTGTGTGTGTGTGTGGAAATGAAGTCTCTTATCTTGGGGACAGTGAGGAAGAGGAGACAACAATAGTCTCCCTTGGTTTGTGAGGGATGGAAGGGCAGGGGAAGGGAAAGAAATCTGCCACCAGGGCTCTGGGAATTGTGGAAGACTTGGCACCGAGCCGGTTAATAGGCAGCTCTCGGCTGCCTCACTGAGAATGGCAGTGACACCTGACTGAGAACTTAGGGAAAGAGTTGGCGGCTTATTAAAGCAGCGGGACCTTGGCTGAACCCCATGACTACACGCTAGGATTGCTGTGTGCCCCACGATAACTCGCAGCTGCTGATAAAGTCCACTGGTAATGGCTTTTTGCTAATGAGAAAAGTGCTGCTGATTATGACAAATAGCCTCAGACCAACAGGCTAAGCTGCTACACAGGCTCCCAATTGTCAGTCTGGCTGATTTTTGCATTTCATTATTCCTTTCCTGATGTCTTGGCTCCTTCTATTCTCAACATACTCCTATAACCGTGTGTCACAATTTTAATAACACTTCTTTATCTCAATTTTCCCCCTCTCTCCATGGAAGCTAGAAAAGAAATGGGTATTGAAGGAACAATGTTTAACCTTGCTTGTATGCCACAGCAAAAGGAGCCCTTCAGCCATTGTTCAAGAATTTCAAAGGCACAAACAACCACGCAGAGCCCACGTGGCTCCAGAGGATCTTTTTCGCTCCCTGTTTTTTTTTTTTTTTTAATAATTCCAAACACTTTGAAACATCTTTCTAAGGGTCTGGCATGCTGCATTTCCATCTCCTCAATACAAGAGAGGTGCTTGACCTAAAGAAGTGTTGGTGCAGTGCAGGGGCAGCCAGAGTTTGACCCTCCAGGTGTCTTCGGCTACAGCTTCCATCACTTCCAGCCAGGAGGGCCAAAACTTCCCCTATCTCTGGTGTAGTGTAAGACACAAAGTTGTTGTTGTTGTTGTTGTTGTTGTTCAGTCGTTTAGTTGTGTCCGACTCTTCGTGACCCCATGGACCAGAGCACGCCAGGCACGCCTATCCTTCACTGCCTCTCACAGTTTGGCCAAACTCATGTTAGTAGCTTCGAGAACACTGTCCAACCATCTTGTCCTCTGTCGTCCCCTTCTCCTTGTGCCCTCCATCTTTCCCAACATCAGGGTCTTTTCTAGGGAGTCTTCTCTTCTCAGGAGGTGGCCAAAGTATTGGAGCCTCAGCTTCAGGATCTGTCCTTCCAGTTAGCACTCTGGGCTGATTTCCTTAGGAATGGATAGGTTTGATCTTCTTGCAGTCCATGGGACTCTCAAGAGTCTCCTCCAGCACCATAATTCAAAAGCATCAATTCTTCGGCGATCAGCCTTCTTTATGGTCCAGCTCTCACTTCCGTACATTACTACTGGGAAAACCATAGCTTTAACTATACGGACCTAAAGTAGAGAGTCCCCAATTCAAATTTCACTTCATCCGGAGACTCACCAGGTTGCCTTTGGGAAGTGAATCTTTCTGCATATACTTCCCACTCTCAGCCCATGCTGGAAATGGAGATGACAGTACTCGGCTATCTCGCTTTTTATATATATTGATATTTTTTTTATTTAAAAAATCAGAAATTTTGACAAGCTAGCTTCAACTTTAATACCTATTTCCCTTGATGGTTTGACTTCCCACCCTTACCTACATGATGTTTATGTTCCCATCCCTTTTTCCTTATATCTCATATTTATTTTCTCTATTACAATGGTGGTCGTTTCCCTTCCATTAAATTCCCTTAAATTTTGAATCCCGCTCGTGACATCATTTGGCTATAATGCATCCTCAAATAGTCCAAAGGGGGTCTCCACGCTTCAATAAAAAGTTCATCGTTTTGATCTCTGACACTTGCTGTCAATTTTGCCATATCCGCAAGGCCAATTGGATTTAAGATCCATTCTTCCTTGGTTGGAACGTCTCCTGACTTCCTTTTCTGTGCATGTAGAATTCTGGCTGCTGTTGTTCCATCTCCATTATCCCTAAAAAGGAATAGGAAAGAGGAAAATAATTCCATTCTGAAATCTGGCTGCCTTTCATAAAACAAGTTCAGACTTGGCCTCATCAACATGAATGTCTTTTTGCGTGCTTAGTTGATTAAAGATTACTTACCTGTTCTTCTGAGATACGCAGTTGTTCCTATTGCTGTAACAAAGAAGTCATGTTGTATTAGTTCAGAAAAACCAACACCGTTGTTTCTTGATTCCAGGATTCTTAAGTCATCATGTAAGATGTGGATTCAGTTTGATGTGTCAATCCAGCACCATGCCTTTAAACTGCTTTATTTACATCAGGAGTGGGCAACATGTGAGCCTGTTTGCAACCCACCCCCATGCACTCAGCCTGGGCCTCTGGACCGGTCCTGTATACCTGAAGGAGCGTCTCTACCCCCCACCGTTCAACTCAGACACTGAGATCCAGCGCCGAGGGCCTTCTGGCGGTTCCCTCACTGTGAGAAGCAAAGCTACAGGGAACCAGGCAGAGGGCCTTCTAGGTAGTGGCCCCCGCCCTGTGGAACGGCCTCCCAGCAGAGGTCAAAAAGGTAAACAACTATCTGACATTCAGAAAATACCTCAAGGCAGCCCTATTTAGGGAAGTTTTTAACTTGTGATATTTTAATGTATTTTAATGTCTGTTGGAGGCCTCCCAAAGTGGCTGGGGAGACCCGGCCAGATGGGAGGGGTACAAATAAAAAAATATTATTATTATTATTATGGAAGGAGTGACTTGTCCCTCCTCTGGCAGCTCACTACGCAAGGAGGACTGGGAGGCAGAGGATAGGAACAGGGGCTGCCAAAAAGAAAGAGATAAAGAAGGTGGCTTCACCCATGGTTGTCTTTGGAAAGCCAGTGCAACCTCTGACAAATTCTCCAAAGGGGGAAAAAAGTTCCCTACCAATTTATATCCTTTGTAATTTGAAATTGGCTAGAGGGTGGGGTTAGGGATGCAGGTGGTGCTGTGGGTTAAACTACAGAGCCTAGGGCTTGCCGATCAGAAGGTCGGCGGTTCGAATCCCCACGACGGGGTGAGCTCCCATTGCTTGGTCCCAGCTCCTGCCCACCTAGCAGTTCGAAAGCACGTCAAAGTGCAAGTAGATAAATAGGTACCGCTCCGGCGGGAAGGTAAACGGCGTTTCTGTGCGCTGCTCTGGTTTGCCAGAAGTGGCTTAGTCGTGCTGGCCACATGACCCGGAAGCTGTACGTCGGCTCCCTCGGCCAATGAAGCGAGATGAGTGCCGCAACCCCAGAGTCGTCTGCGATTGGACCTAACGGTGAGGGGTACCTTTACCTAGAGGGTGGGGTTATAGACAAGAGGATTCCCTTATATTAAATATAGACCATAAAAGATCGGATATTCTGTTACACATTAACTAAGATAAGAAAACTGAAAACTATTATTGACACTTTATGATTACACCCTTCTGCAGGAGGCAGATCGGCAAATGAATATAAAACACAGTAGGGGGAAGGAGCCATCAGCAATGCGGGGAGGCAGAAATAGCTGGTGATCCTGGGCACAGGAATAAAATGTTAGGAGCTACACAAGAATGTTCCTGTTTTAATCTGTGAAAAGCTGGAAGACCGCCCCTAACCCCACACCTTATTTCTTAAAAATGGACTGGGCAGCAGTTGTGTGTTATATATACAGTGGTACCTAGGTTTGATGCGGACCAAGGGACGCGGGTGGCGCTGTGGGTTAAACCACTGAGCCTCTTGGGCTTGCCGATCAGAAGGTCGGCGGTTTGAATCCCTGTGACAGGGTGAGCTCCCGTTGCTCTGTCCCTGCTCCTTCCAACCTAGCAGTTCGAAAGCACGTCAAAGTGCAAGTAGATAAATAGGTACCGCTCTGGCGGGAAGGTAAACGGCGTTTCCGTGCTCTGCTCTGGTTTGCCAGAAGCGGCTTAGTCATGCTGGCCACATGACCTGGAAGCTGTATGCTGGCTCCCTCAGCCAGTAAAGCGAGATGAGCGCCAGAACCCGAGTCATCCGCGACTGGACCTAATGGTCAGGGGTCCCTTTACCTTTACCTTTACCTTTACCTTGGTTTGCAACCGTTTTGGATTACAACCACGTCAAACTCTGAAGTGTGTGTCCCTTTTTTATTATTACAACCCCCCCTTTTTTGGAGGCCCCATTGGCGAAAGCACGCCTTGGGTTACAACCTGTTTTGGTTTACAACCGGACCTCCGGAACGGATTATGGTTGCAAACCAAGGTATCACTGTATATATGTGTGTGTGTGTGTGATGGGTTGATGCCTGTTGGACTGAGTTCACACAAGTTTTTAAAGTGTGGACTAATATTGATGATATAAAAAAGTGTCTTAGTAAATATTATAAAAACTTATATAATAAAGAGGAGATAAGTAAAAAGAAACTAGATCAATATTTCTCGAATTGTAGATTAGATCAGATAAATGAAAAGGAGAAAGAGTTCCTAAACAAGAGGATATCAAAACAGGAAATCTTTTTAGCTATTTCAAAATTGAAAGCAGGCAAATCACCGGGAACAGATGGCCTGTCGAGCCAGCATTATAAAGTATTTAGAGAGGAATTAGCAGAAGTTTATCAGAAGGTAGTTAATAAAACCCTAAATGAAGGGGAAATACCAAAATCCTGGCAAGAAGGATTTCTACCCAAAAGAAGAATGCATAATAATATGAGGATTTTTATGGACCTAGTGGAATACTTATATGCCTGTTGTCTTTGTCCATGGAGTTTTCTTGGTAGGGATACTGGAGTGGCTTGCCAATTCCACCTCCAGGTGGATCACATTTGGTCCAAACTCTCCACTATGACCTGTCCATCTTGACCTGTCCATAGCTTCCCTGAGTAATTCAAGCCCCTTCGCCACGACAAGGCAGTGATCCATGAAGGGGGTGCCTGGCGTGCTCTGGTCCATGGGGTCAGGAAGAGTCGGACATGACTGAACGACTGAACAACAACAAAGTGGAATACTTAGATTGACACCCTAGCAAAAAGACAGCCTTTATATTTTTAGATGCCGAAAAAGCATTTGATAAGGTGAATAAGGTGCTAGGTTGGCAGGAGCAGGGACCGAGCAACGGGAGCTCACCCTGTCACAGGGATTTGAACCGCCGACCTTCTGATCAGCAAGCCCTAGGCTCTTTGGTTTAACCCACAGCGGCACCTGGGTCCTTTCTGTCCCCCATATTCAACCACAAATCCATGCTGTGGACCACCTGAATGGACCTGTTTGAGAACCCCTGGTTTCTACTCTTATTATTATCATTGTCTTATTTCCCACCTTTTTCTTCAAGGGGCTCAAAGTGGCATGTAGGGATGGAGGAGAAATTTGCTTCAGTACAGACTTAAATATGACATCTATCCAATTTTCACTTTCTGAAACAACATGTGAACCAAAACACACAGTTGTCCTTCGGAATTCACACTCACGTGAATTTTGCAACTCTGTGCTCCTACCAAACAGTGTCTACAAATATATATCGTGAAAGTGTGCATAAAAATGAAGATATCCATGAAAATAACAGACAAAAATGCATTACTTTGGGGAAATTGCTTGCAGAAATGTGTACATTATTGAAAACTGTGTACAAGACTGTGCTTCATAGGAGAAATTTGCACTAAAATGCTGGTGAATTTTTATGAGGATTTAAAAAAACAAAAAACTAATCACAGATTGCCACAAAATGCCAACAACTGAATTTAAGACTGGAGAAATGAGAAGATGAGAGAACTGAACTTGACGGATCCTTTCATCCCTTGCAGCATGCATAATTCTTCCCCCTTTTTTATAATATAACAACTTTATTGATAACAGAACTAATAAAAGTAATCAAATATTAATTAAGGACACAGAAGCATATGGTTTTAGTTATATAGTTAGAATTTATGTATTTAGTTATGGTTAGAAGTTATTCTGATTCATATAAACACTCCTACCTATTCTGCCCTTCCAAAAATACCTACTGTAGTTTTCGCTCCATAAGACACACTTTTTTCCTCCTAAAAAGGGGAAATGTCTGTGCGTCTTATGGAGCGAATGTGTGGTCCCTGGAGCTGAATTGCCCAGGGGCAAAAGCAGATCGTGCTTTTTTTAAAAGAGAGAGAGAGAAGGGGGTGTTGAAAGGAAGCCCGCTGAGCAGCTGCTCAGCAAAAGATCGGGGAGAGAGCTAAGGGAGAGAGATTCCAGCCCCGCCCCCTTGCAGAGGGAGGCTGTTTCCCCAGTGACATGTGACTGGCTGATTAGATTATCTGTCTGAAAACTGTAGAAATGGCTCCCTTTACTGAAGCTGCAGAACTGTGAGTTAAACCCCATAAAACAGGGTTTTTCCCCTTTGCAAAGTAAGCTCAACAACTTTGAGCTGATCCTCAAAAAATGGGGCCTTTCTCCTTTGCAAAATAAGCTGCAGAAATTTGAGCTGATCCTCAAAAATGGGGCTTTTCTCCTTTGCAAAAGACGCTGCAGAAATTTGAGCTGATTCCATCTCACTAACCTTACACCCAATATACTTTCAACCAACTAGTATTCAAACTGCCAATTCTCCCCCTTTTCATTTTATTGTCAGAACAGTGCTGAGGGGCATTGTCTGGCCCACAGTCACCCAATGAGCAGTGCGGCCGAGTGGGGAATGAGATTGTTGTCTCCTCGGTCCAGCCTTCTAACCACTATAAGAAAGTGGAGTATTTATTCCCCCGGTTGCGAAAATGACCTTTTTTCATGCTGGGTGCCAATGAAATGACCAAATTAGGAAAACCATGACAGTGACTAGAAACAGTAGCTCACAGTGATTATCCATGGCTATCACACTTATCTATGAAGGAACTATCTTCCTTGTGGAACTAGTTCCTTGTGGAACTATCTTCCCCTGGAGATCTGGTAAGCATTGACTTTGGGATGCTTCTCCCAGCATGTAAAACCACACCTCTTCATCCAAGCTTTTTGCTGACTTTTAATGCCAGTTCTTGGAATCTCTGGGGGCTGTAATTCTAACTGACTCATCCGGTTTCCTTATTGGTTTATTGTCCTAAAAACCCATCTTTTCTTTTTGCAATTAAAATAAATGAATTGAAAAGTGTTTGAAGTAATATGGATGGCGCGTTTTAATTCAAAACAACAGCTTGATGCAACCATTGCATACATTTTAACAAACGCATCCTGAGAGAGGTGCTTTATTTCCTAAAGCTATATTTCTAAAACAAACAGCAAAGGGCTATCTCCTTCAATTTAGCAATACAGTTGTGAATTAATCTTTTATGGTCAAAAAAACCCCACCTGAAACAAAGACTGGTGTATGTTTGTCTTAAGAATATTATTATTTTATTTTGGGAATATCATCATTTATTATCTAAATTTATATGGCTGTCTCCACCAATAAAAAATTCTAAGTGGCATATAAAACAAATATAGTTCTGAGGGCACCTTTTAAAATACATTACATATTTAGCTCTACTGGCTAGTTATGGTATTATTTAAAGGGGTCACAGGAGGGGGCAGTATTATTAAAACAGAGAAAGAAAGAGGTAAACTCATAATAGGATTTTTCATGTGGAACGATAATCTTATCTAATATGTCTGAAAATGTAATCCATTACTACTAATTACCACGCTGGCTTTGAAAAACAGAATCACACTTCCTCCAGGGCTAGGCAGGGGCCAAATTTCTCTCTTTCTCCTGTCTTCATTGTTCTTTCCCTCTCTCCCAGACTCTTTCCACCTTTTTTCTCTCCCAAGAAAAATGCAGGCCTCCGGACATTAGCAGAGAAGGGCCCCGGGTCTCCCTATCGGGCTCAAGCAGAAGCTAAACAATATTAGCCAATCATTTTTGATAGATGAAGCATGGAAATTAGTTCCAGAGTTTAACTGATAACTGAAACCACAGAGTTACATTCCATTATGGCAGCCTTAATTGATGAGCTCATTAAGCCCATTATTAGAGAAATTGATTTCAAATAGGCACTTAAAACTGGCTGGCAAAAGGGAAAAAAAAGGTGAAGAGATACCACACAATGTGAAGAAAGTAACTAAAATACATAATGAAGCAAGTAATTTTATAGGTTTTTTTAATGAAAGCCTCAAGAGCATATTAGTTGCTGTGTGGATTTTAAACACTCATTTTATGTACTAATAAAGCTTTTGTAGATTGTGCCCATTAGGGGAGTTCTGAATGCCTCCAATCTTTATTGCAGCACTGCTACTAATTAATTAATTAACCCCCAGCTGAAGCAATCAATTAGTCATGCAGGATCCGCACTGTAAAGCTACTCTAGGTATTGTCTGGCAGGGGCAAGAAATGGTAGAAATGTAGCCTCCGCTTTGAGTTTGATTATTTTTCTTCCTCTGGTTCGTCAAGTTAATGGAAACAAATCGGATCAAAGTCTTCAAGAGCTTATGAATTGTCTTCCATACCGCCAGGCCGAATTGAGATGGAGTCCAAGAAGAAAGCCTTTCTCATTCATAGCTGGCCACGTTTCGTGTGCATGCAAAGTACTGTACGAGTGTCCATTACACCATCGATCCTCAAAATAACACTACAGGTGAGAAACCACAGCTTGACCCATTGCACCCACTAAACCGCATCAGGGAGGGAGACGTCCGCCAAACCCATAATTTTAGCCTGTGTGCTGTAATGAGAGGTAACATTTGCACTGTGGCGCCTCGTATCTCAAAGAATCCATACTAATCACTGTATTAGAGGGCAACAGACTGAAGTTGGGGGAAAGCGGGTTCTCCTTCATGGAGAGCACGTGTTGCGGTGGGGCCAGCAAGTCACCCCTCTGGTGCTGGGCGGGATCGTATAGATGGCCACTGTTGTGATTGGACCCTGGGTGTTGTTGCGGAGAATTGTATGTTGCAATTTATTGATGGACAGCCCAGCGGATATATATTGGTGGGCTTGCAACGTGATCCCCCTCTTGGCTGCGTGCTTCGGATCACCCTCCCTCCCTCCCTCCCTATATTTTAGGCCTCTGCGTTGACCTTGCTATGCCTGTCATGGGGTCGTCTGCTTTTGGGGCAGGGGCCTGGTAGGAATTTTTCCATGTGGCTGATTGGCTGGTGCCATCTGGTTTTCGCCTACTGCGTAGCAAATAGTCACAACTTGTAAGGTTGGCGGTTAGGCATTGGTTATTATGTTGGTTGGAGGAGGGGTTATGATTGACTGTGTCTGCCCCTCCAATTGTTGCTGGTGTTAGGGGAATTCTGTTAAAGGAATCCAGGGGCTCGATGCTTTTTGTCCGAACCTCCGGTCAGGGGCTAGGGCCCTGCAAGAGCCCTGGGAGCCTGTGGGGAGAGGGGAGGGTCAGACCACCCAGCTCCCTTTATCTCTCCAGAGGGTTTTCCCCTTACTGACGGTCGTCAGTTCTGTCCCCTGTGGGACAGATAGTCTTAACCAATGCCTAAGCAACCACTCACATTGTTTGTATTTTAATAAAGTTGTGGCCAAAATCATGCCAAAAACCAAAACTGAAATTCTGACTGATGTGTGAATTATTTGAGGGGTGGTTTGGGGACCTCGACACGCAAATCCACGTTGAATTTGCAGAACTTGGAGAAGAAGAAGTTAAACACTAAACCAGGAAGGATTTGATGAAGAGGGACTAAGCGTACACAAATCACACCATTGGTCCATCCAGCTTCACCTCCTCCTCCCGAGAACAAATTTTATTTAAACAGCTTACATATTCAGCGCTGCGATTTACTGGATTCAACCTGGTAATGTCCTGCGTCACCTCCAATTATTTCAAGACGCCGCTTCTATGATTCCATCCTCTTTCCTCCACGGCCTCTCTAGGAGATAATGGCACACATAAATAAGGGATTCCCCCCCCAAAACTTTTGGATTTGAAAAGGGATGCCGCGAGGGCGGTGCACTGGCACCAAGTAGCCTCGCCACCCTGCGCACCAGAGGCTGCGCGCGAATGGGTGAGCGAAAGAGCGAGCGCATAGATGGCAGGCAGGCTGTCTGTCTGGTTGGGCATGAGGGTCTGGCTGCCCAAGGCATGCAAGCTCCGCCCCCAGTCGGTCTCAGACTCCTTATTGGCAGCCGAGCAACGCAGCTGAGGAGCCTCCCTGGCCGGCAGGGAGGGAGAGGAGCTGCTTCCTTTGAAATCCGGGAAATTTAAGGGATATCAACAATCCGGGATAGCAGCGGGAAAGGGCATTGGAATAAGCGAGTTTCCCGCAAAAAAAGGGAGGGTTGACAGCTATGCTCTGAAATGCCATCACCAATAAACCCGGCGAGTCGAAGCCAATTTATATGTGGCTGTCCTGACACCCAGCCTAATATTTAGAAGTCCCTTGCTCCATGCACACCATCGCCAGAAGCCTTCTTGCCAACGCTGCATGCCTTAGCGTGGAACTGCAGCCTGCATGGAGGGCTGTGCATTCACCAAGAATCTGCTTAAAGACATCAGAGGTGGTGGGAAGTCTTGTAGGGAGAGGTGAAATGCAGAACATTCAAAGCCGCTGATTTCGGTGCAGAGAAATGGCCCCGAACGCCTGTTCATCTTAGCTTCTGTGAACTTGGCTTCCGCCTGAAACAACCCACTTGGCATCCGTAGCATTTCAGCGAGACACTTCAAGGCAAGCGGGTGCTGATTACAGTCAATATTTTGTTAATTCCAGCAGCAATGGCCAGGCAGTAGCACTAAACAGTAAAGCTGTTGACGTTTCATTTAAACCAATGGCACTCCTTAGCGTCTTCCCCAAATGCAGAATATTTTCCCTTCACAGTTCACGGAGTTCAGAGGGTTTAATGAGCACTGACCTGTCTTATTTTGACTCCAAAACGCCGGACAATTCTAAAATGTCCTGGTATATTTCAGATTAAATAACTGTTGTCGTTTTCTGCCTTCATTGTTTTAATAGTCAATTCAATTTAAAATGGCCCATTGAAACCACTCATTTGTACAATATCATCCCATAACCACTTTTTATTATTTAGCAGTTCTGAAAACACCTACCAAACTATTGCCATTTAAAACCTACTTAAAAGCCAATTTAGGCAACATCTGTGCTTCTGTAAATAAGGCTTGCTGTTGTGCTAAATATGGAATTGCACCAATTCTTCTGTTCTGAAGGATAATTCTCAATTGTAAATTGTACTCTCTGGAGGAATTGCATGTTTTTTAATCACACCATTCACAAGCATAAATCAGATGCAGAACTGTTTTCAAATGTATTTCCTGTTATTCAAAAAATGCAGTGTGGAGAAAAATTACCGAAATGAAATCGACAGATTTTCACTTTTAAGTCTAACCTTTTATTTAATGTACTAACTTACATAATAGAAGCAATTTTGCAGGGCTCTCTATAAATAAGCGTGCCTCAAAGTTTTACCTAACAGCATGGTTTTTGAAACATGTGCCTGTGTGTCAAAGAACTGTTATACATTATGCATTTTTTCCTTTTATGTGGCTCTCTAATGAAAGGGGTATTTGCACCCAGTGCCTCTGTTTAGGGTGTAATCATCCTCAAATCCACTTTGTCAGGTTCAATTTAAATTTGACAAATGTATAATCAACTGATGTCTTTACAATATTATTTACTTTTACTAGCTAGCATACGTCTTCGCCGCATGCCTGTTTGATCTCATTATAACGCTTGGCCAAAAGGCTTCCATACGCGCCTTATTGTTTACACTCACTTATATCTCTGCCCTGTGAAGAAAATAGTCAGTGCACACTTTGAAGGTTAAAGGGCTCTGAAGGAGCCTGATTTGTTCAAATACATCATAGTGCTGTGCTGACTGATCACGAATATTGTACTTTCAGCTCAACTCAACTCAGTTTATTACAGCAAAAGCCAGCAATATAATACAGTATAATTCCAAACCAACGATCAGAATATCGCTACAAGGCGTCAAAATCCTAAGGATTAGAATTGTTTTTTTAAAAAACCAATGGCGCAAAAGAAATTCATAGTATATTTTCCAGTAGAAGCGATTTACGTTTTTTGATGGCTAAGGTGCAAAACTTGGCCACAGCATAGGATACTGAGCTCAAAGAGTCTTCCAAAAGGAATTTGCGTAGGCTTTCGGGAATAAATTCCAGATAATATTGCAAGGGTTTAAATTTTGATAAAAGGAACACCGACAATGGAAGAGTGGAGAATGAAATTAATGGAGTATGCAGAGCTGGACAAAATGACGGGGAGAATCCGAGAACAGCGGGACCAGAAGTTCGTCAAAGACTGGACTAAATTTGTAGACTATTTAAAGGAAAATATTCAATTGAATACGTTGGTAGGACTGCAAGAAGCTTTGTAGATCAAGGAAAAAATATCGTTGTTTACCGTATATGAACTTATAGTGATTAATTTAGTGAGAGATATAATAGAACAATGATTGACATAAGAAATATAAATATAAGGTATGGATACTAGAAAGTCATGTGGAAGGTTTGAAGGAAGTCACGGCTATAAAAGCCAAAAAGGTATAAGAAGTGAAGAAAATATGTGAATTTTATTATTGTATTTGTATAAAACTAATAAAAATGATATTAATTTTTTAAAAAAAAATTAAAAAAAATTGATAAAAGGGGTAATATAAGTCGAGACCGTTCTTCACTGTAAAGTTCACAGAATAGAAGAATGTGAGTAACAGATTCCACCTTATTGGCCATGCAGGGACATAGGCGCTCGTGGATTGGTACCTGCAGGAATTTGCCGTGTAGTACAGCTGTAGGCACTGGCAGTGCCTCAAATCGGGCTCTGGAAAAAGCCCATCTATAAGATTCCTAAGTAATATTAGATAAATATGGGGCAGCTGAAAAGTTGGGCCAAGATTTTAATTGTCAGGAAGTAAGGCATCTTCTTTTTGCAGTTCGATATCGAGAAGCGTATTGTACTTTCAGGGGATTTGAGTTCCCTCATTCACAGCCTGTTTGTTTCCCAATCAGCTGCTGTTATTTTGTCATCGCCCCCCAGCCCCACCCCGCTTAAGTTAGCATTTTCTTTCTGGGAGCAATGACATTATTACATAGCTAATCAAATTTTGCTGCATCAGGGGTGAGGAACCATCAGACCAGATATGGCCTCATCTGGTCCACAGTCTGCCCCTCCATGCTACAATTAGACTTGGGGGAAATTCCTATTGGCTGTGATGGGAGGATTTTTTTTCTAAGCCTAATTGCTACACTGGGGCGTGTTTTCAGGGGAGTCACAGCTGGGGATCCATTCAAATAGCCATAAAAAAACCATAGAAATAGGAAGTGGCGTCAGTGAACCCAGAAGAACTCCGAACAAAGCTTCTAATAAGGGATATGGGTCACCAATTACAGGTGTCTAAAATCTTGGCCCAGCTTTTCAGCTGCCCCTTATTTATCTACCATTACCTATGAATCTTATAGATGGGCATTTTCCAGAGCCTGTTTTGAGGCACTACCTACAGCTGTACTATACGGTAAATTCCTGCGGGTACCTATCCATGAGCGCCTATGTCCACGCATTACCAAGAAGGTGGAATCTGTTCCTCACATTCTATTATTCTGTGAACTTTACAGTGAAGAACAAGCTCGACTTATATTACCCCTTTTATCCAAATTTACACCCTTGCAATACTACTTGGAATTCACCCCTGAAATTCTTCGCAAATTTCTTTTGGAAGACTCTCTGAGCTCAGTATCTTATGCTGTGGCCAAATTTTGCACCTTAGCTATCAGAAAACGTAAATCTCTTGTACAGTGGGACCTCGACTTACGACGATAATGCGTTCCGACGCAATTTTCGTAAGTCGAAAACATTCGTAAGTCGAATCCCCATAGGAATGCATTGAGTGAAAAAAATTCGTAAGTCGAAAAAATCCTATTAAAAGCGGCCACGACTTCCATTCGTAAGTCGAAAAATTCGGTTGCGGCGGCCATTTTGTTTCTCCCGGAAGTCATTCGTAAGTCGAAAAACACGTAAGTCGAATCGCTCGTAAGTCGAGGTCCCACTGTATTGAAAAACACACTATAAATTCCTTTTGCGTCATTGATCTTCTGTTCTGCCCTTTGGATTTTGATTCTTTGTGGTGGTGTTGCTGATTCCTTTGTTTGGAATCATGTTGTTTTGTGTTGCTGGCTCTTGCTGTAATAAAATTGATTGAGATTGGGATATGGCTCACCATCGAACACAGGAAGTGGATGAGTGAGGCTGTGTACATACTATAGTGCTAAAGCACATTCAAAGCACATTCTGTCCCACAAAGAATTCTGGGCACTGTAGTTTCTTAAGGGTTACTGTGAATCGCAGCTCTGTGAGGGGAAAACTTCAGCGCCCAGAATTCGTTGAGGGAAAGGATACATACCCTCCAACATTTCTCCAATGTTGTTGTTGTTGTTGTTGTTGTTGTTGTTGTTATACCCCACCCACCGGACTGGGTTGCCCCAGCCACTCTGTGTGGCTTCCAACCATAGATGTCAACGTTCGGATTTGAAAATAAGGGATTCTTTTCAAACTTTCGGATTTGAAAATAAGGGATGCCGCGAGGGCGGTGCAATGGCACCAAGTAGCCTCGCCACCCTGCCCTCCAGAGGCTGCGTGCGAACGGGTGAGCGAAAGAGCGAGCGCATAGACGGCAGGCAGGCTGTCTGTCTGGTTGGGCGTGAGGGTCTGGCTGCACAAGGCATGCAAGCTCCGCCCCCAGTTGGTCTCAGACTCCTTATTGGCAGCCGAGCAATGCAGCTGAGGAGCCTCCCTGGCCAGCAGGGAGGGAGAGGAGCTGCTTCCTTTGAAATCCGGGAAATTTAAGGGATATCAACAATCCGGGATAGCAGCGGGAAACGGCATTGGAATAAGGGAGTTTCCCGCCAAAAAAGGGAGGGTTGACAGCTATGCTTCCAACACATATAAAAACATAATAAAACGTTAATCCTTTTAAAAGTCCCTATACAGGGCATTCCGGGTTGAAATGAGAAATTGGAATGGCTTCTATAAATCTGGGACTGTCCCTGGAAAATAGGGACACTTGGAGGGCCTGAGGATGTGCTTTGAATGTGCTTTAAAGGTGTAGGGTGTACAGAGTCTGAGAGTAGTATAGTAAGTTGGCCACTCAAGGGCTGAGTTCATAAACCATAAAAGATTTTTCTCACAGGCTTCAGCCTTTCCAGGCCCCCCAAAACAACAACACACTTTTGACTAGGTGATGTGTCACACCACACACCAGCAGTGTTGCTAGAGCCTTTAAAAATAAATAAATAAATAAATAAATAAGTTAACAGCCCATGGCACACATTTGTATATGCTAATTTACCGGTATATGTCACCCTGCAAGCAAAATAATTTATTTAAATGGGTTTTAAAAAGGGAGGAAGGGGCTTGGATCCACTGGCTTAACAATGTCCCTGCTGCTCACATACTAGGAATATAATATCATTCATATGGGTTTTTGTATGAAAATTTATCTGGATGAATGACATTATATACCTGTATTTTATTGTTTTCCCCTATCTTTTTTTTGGGGTGTCTCTCAGGTGTCTCTCAATATTGTTGCTTTAACTGGGAGTGTAGTGGAAGTGATCAAAATGTCCATTGGCTTGTCTAACCTTATTGCCGTTTTAGCACCAATCCGTACTGCAGTCTCAGCAAAGACTGGCTCAGGACCATCGAGGTTAAGATATTTAACTAATATGTCTGCCATGAACCCCACCAGGTCGTTCTTTTCTATTGGGTAGTGGATGCCTCTAAATTTCAAGTTATGTTTCCATATTTCTGTTTGAAGTTCTTGTATCCTGTCTTCTATTTTATTTTCACCAGCTTCATATTGAACTTTTTGCTGCCTTGTAGTTCTTGCTTAGTTCTCTTATTAATTTATCTTGGATTTTCAGCTTCTCTTTCGCAGTTTTCTTTGACCAGCAATTTTCTCTACCGGTAGTTGTTCTTCCAACCTTTTATCTCTCTCCTGACAGTATTCCTTGAATGCTAGATCTCGTTTATGTAATTCTTCTAAGAAATTCTGATCTCACTGTTCCAAAAAAACATTTGTAATAGTGTTTCTGAGTTCTTCCGTTCTTTTGTTAGCCATTCTTATACCTGTAGATGCTAGAAGGCTGAGAGATTTCTTTTTCTTTTTCTCCATCAAGTTCTGCTGAGAAAGCGTGTTCTCCTTCATGGAGAGCACGTGTTGCGGTGGGGGCCAGCAAGTCACCCCTCTGGTGCTGGGCGGGAACGTTTAGATGGCCACTGTTGTGATTGGACCCTGGGTGTTGTTGGGGAGATTTGTATGTTGCAAATTGATGATGGACAGCCCAGCGTATATATAATGGTTGGTGTGCAACATGATCTCTCTCTTGGCTGAGTGCTTCGGAGCATCCACCCTCCCTCCCTATATTTTAGGCCTCTGCGTTGACCTTGCTATGCCTGTCATGGGGTCGTCTACTGTTGGGGCAGGGGCCTGGTAGGAATTTTTCCATTTGGCTGATTGGCTGGTGCCATCTGGTTTTTGCCTACTGCGTAGCAAATAGTCACAACTTGTAAGGTTGGCGGTTAGGCATTGGTTATTATGTTGGTTGGAGGAGGGGTATGGTTGACTGTGTCTGCCCCTCCAATTGATGCTGGTGTACAGGGAATTCCGTTAAAGGAATCCAGGGACTCTATATGCTTTTGTCCGAACCCCCGGTCGGGGGCCAGGGCCGTGCAAGAGCCCTGGGAGCCTGAGGGGAGAGGGGAGGGTCAGACCACCCGGCTCCCTTTATCTCTCCAGAGGGTTTTCCCCTTACTGACGGTCGTCAGTTCTGTCCTCTGTGGGACAGATAGTCTTAACCAATGCCTAAGCAACCACTCACATTATTTGTCTAAAGTTGTGGCCAATATCATGCCAAAAACCAAAACAAAATTCTGTCTGATGTGTGAGTTATTTGAGGGGTGGTTTTGGGGGGCCTCGACATGCAAGTCTGTAAGACGGTCCAGAAAACTTCATTTCTTGCTAGCCTCCTGCTCTTTAGAATTGTTTGGGTCAGAATTTGTTTGGGTCAGAATTAGTAGTTTCTCCTCACTGCTTTGTTTTGTCAGTGGTTCTTTTTCCTTATCTGGGAGATTTCTTGACCAACCTTTAAATCTTTTGGAATTAAAGTTTGTTTGGAGTCTTTACTTTTACTAGATTCCTTTCCCATACTGAGATGAAGAAGAGTTTGGATTTGATATCCCGTTTTATCACTACCTGAGGGAGTAGCTAACATTCTCCTTTCCCTTTCTTCCCCACAACAAACACTCTGTGAGGTGAGTGGGGCTGAGAGACTTTAAAGAAGTGTGACTAGCCCAAGGTCACCCAGCAGCTGCATGTGGAGGAGCGGGGATGCGAACTCGGTTCACCAGATTACCAGTCTACCGCTCTTAACCACTACACCACACTGGCTCCTGTGCTTATATTTATTTATTTATATTTATTTAATTTCTCTTCTGTCAATGCATCTATATGTGACTTGGCCTTTCAGACTGTGCTCAGAGCCCCTTGGTTGTTTTTGCTACTCTATCTTGATTTAATATGTAATATAACCATTGACGTTTACTTATTTCAGAATGATATAATTCATTTAACCTAGGTTAATCAGTGAGAATTCATTCAAGTTAAAGTTTTTCAAAAATTACTTCATTCCACTGTGAGGCTGCTGGTTTAATCAGTGTTAATGATAATTTCCATTTCAATCCATATAATTCAGTATAATTCAGTCATTAACTATTAATCAGTAAAGTTCCTTCAGGATGATTCTCCTAAGCATAATGTTTAAATCATTTGTATAAATGCTCACAATTGCAATGCTTTTTGCTCAGATGGCTTATTATTTGAGTTCAGTTCATTTAGACCAGCATGGACCAGTTCATTTAGACCAGTACAGTGTGCCCTTTTCCCATTTGGAGTTGCTTTTAGAGCAGGGGTTGGCAACGATATCCGGACGTGGGCTGGATGTGTCCCATGGAGCTCGTCCGTGGGCCAGACATGCGCAGACGCGATGCCAGAAATCGGAGATAACAATCTGGCCAGACCAGATCCAGTGGCCCACTTCTATTTAATTGGGTTGTTTTCTTCATCCAGTAGAGACTGAATAGTGGCACTAATAGCTGCAGACCACAAATCTGCTTGGCGTAGGCTACTGGGTAACATGCAGTTGGTGCTCAGTTATTCCTAGTTGCGCCATCATTATTCCTATCTTCCTGGAGAATCACAAGCTCTCTGGACTGAGATATGAGACATCTTAAAGGCCAGGGAGAGACTGTTCCTATATAAATGCCTCAGATGCTGCTAACATAAATTGAAGCAACAGCTCCCAATTCTGCCCACCGTCTGCGGAGACTTTCTCCTGTGCTTTGGTTATCTGAGCTTTAATCACCTTTCAGTTGGGCTCTTCAGCAGATTTAGCATTCGGTGTATTCCGTGGTTCAAGCTCAGAGCTAGGGCTGTCTCGCAAAATCATAGAACCACAGAATCGGAGAGCTGGAAGGGCCCCAGGGGGTCACCAACCCTCTGCAACGCAGGGCTCTAAACCCTAAGGTCCATGAATAATAATAGCTTAAGGGTCCCGGGCCCTAAAGAAGCCAGATTATCCTCCACCAGGGCCAGGGCCTTTTCAGTGATGGCTCCGACCTGGTGGAATGCTCTGTCCCACGAAACTAGGGCCCTGCAGGACTTGATCTCCTTCCGCAGGGCCTGCAAGACAGAGCTATTCCGCCTGGCCTTCAATTTAGCCTGATCCTCCATTCCTTTTCCCCTTCCCTTTTTCTATGAAGAAACCCTTCTGGGAACCCACATTTAAACTCTTCCCTGGTCTCCTTGCTGGCCCTAGCAGGACCAACTTGGCCAGTTAGCCCTGGCGATCACTTGATGTTTACTGGACTGGTTTTCCCCCAAATGACCCTGAATTCTTTTGAATTTTATTGACATGGATGCTACATTTATGTTGTATTTTATGCTGTTTTTAAGCTGTTTTTTAAAGTCATTTTTAATCAATGTTTTATATTTGTTGTTAGCCGCCCTGAGCCCGGTTTTTAAATCGGGAAGGGCGGGGTATAAATATTATTATTATTATTATTATTATTATTATTATTATTATTAGATAAGACATGACAGGTGGCCATCCAACCTCTGCTTAAAAACCTCCAAGGATAGCTTATTCATAAAGTATGTTTGTGTATAAGATGGTTTGTGTGCATATGTGCGGTGGCATTGCATTCATGTGTGCGATTGTGTATGTGTATGCGTGGTTTCATGGTGTCTCCATGTGTATCCCCCCTCCCCTAACCACTGCACAACACTGTCACAGTCCACGGCTAAAGGAATAGGCATTGCACATGGCATCCACTAGGTAGCTCCCTCTGCAAACATTGGAGTGCTGGTAGACTTTTGCCTCCAAACCGATGTTCTTATGCCACATACGCTTCTACGATGCACAGAAGCCTTGCTAACTTTGAAGCACCGCCTTAGAACTTCACGGAAGCAACGAAAGGTTGTCTTCCTCCATAAGCTTGAGTCAAGGAGTACATCCGTAGTTTTCGCTGAAATTGTAAAGAAATATATAAAATACTTGTTCAAAAATGGCAGGTGTGTCAATATTCAGCACTTTTAACTTGTACCTGTAGCACTTCTTATTAGATTGGTTTGAAATCTGTCACGTTTGGTAAACCTCATCACGCAGATCATGTATGCCAAATTTTGAGTTGTTAGCTCAAGATGGGACACCTTTCCATCTATATATATATAATTGTTCAAGTTGGATGTTTGTTAACAATCGCCTTTCTCCGTAACCCCTTGATCGATTCCGTTCAAATTTGGACACATTTCATGCCCATATGGGAGTGATCACATGTACTTACATTGCACAAATACCACACCTTTCCCAGGTAAAAATGTGATTTTGTGCAAAAAAATAGCACCCTCCAGTGGACGTTAAACAGCACAACACAACACACCTCTTTCTGACCCCTCCTCCTCCTTTCCTGACGTCACTACCACCATCCAATCGACAGACAGACAGCCCACAAACATTACTGGAACAAAGAACCTCATAGACTAAAATAGTAGTAATAAACAGTTGTAGAAACGAAGACAAAAACGGGAGGGGCAAACGGAGAACACATAGAGTGAACTTCAATGAGATAAGCTGTAAGTAAGCATACACTTTCTCTTTCATACTGTATCTTACTTTTGCATTTCACCTAATCAGCCACAGCAAGGCATGACCGGGTCAGCTAGTAAAGTATATAATTTTGAGGCCCACAATAGTGCAAATTTTTTTTTTTGCTACTCATTTTAACTAAAGGGTCACCCCTGTGCCACTTTCATTCATTCGTTCATTCAATAATAATAATAATAATAATAATAATAATAATAATAATAATATATTATTATTATTTGTACCCCGCCCATCTGGCTGGGTTTCCCCAGCCACTCTGGGCTGCTTCCAACAGAGATTAAAAATACATTAAAATATCAGTCATTAAAAACTTCCCTAAACAGGGCTGCCTTCAGATGTCTTCTAAACGTCAGGTAGTTGTTTATCTCTTTGACATGTGATGGGAGGGCGTTCCACAGGGCGGGCGCCACTACTGAGAAGGTAGTGGCATAGTTGTGGCATTTTTTCCACTAAAAGTGAAAAGGATTCTGGACTTTTTCAGGACCGTCAGCAAGTGAGCTTTTTAATGCTTGATGCAGCTTATAGCTGTGGAAATTTCCTATACAACACTTTGGAATTTCTGGAACCTGGGGTCACCGAGCAATAGGTTCAGCACAGAAAAAGATAATACTATTTCAAACGCCACTTAGTAAAAAATAAAATAAAAATGCATTAGGATAGGTTTATTAATGCCAATTCAACATGCTACCTAAATGGAATCTCCAAGTTCAGAGACATAATGACTGTGAATACCACTTGTTGTTTAGTCGTTTAGTCATTTCCGACTCTTCGTGACCCCATGGACCAGAGCCCGCCAGACACTCCTGACTTCCACTGCCTCCCGCAGTTTTCCTTTGACTCCTAAAGTTGAGAGTCCAGGTACAAGAATGGGAGCCAGGACATAGAGTTTCTGGAAGGATCCCAGCTGAAATAGAAACCTTACAGAATTGCAGAGTTGGGAAGGATTCTGTGAATCTATGACCCAAAGGCCCACTTACTGTACTACTCTCAGGCTGTGAACACCCTATACCTTTAAACCATGAACAACGCATCCTTTGTTCTCTTATAATGGCAATGGCGTCCACCTGAGAGGTGCCGGAACTGAGTTCCGGTTAAGTTCCGGCTGAAAAAAAAAGCCCTGGTCCTAGCAAACCTTTTGAGATCTTTCCCCCATAGAACACTTCTATGGTCATACACCAAACGTTCAGAAGTTGGTCTTGTAAAACAATCGCCACCTCAGGAAAAACCAGTGTGGTGTCGTGGTTAAGAGTGGTAGACTCGTAATCTGGTGAACCGGGTTCGCGTCTCCGCTCCTCCACTTGCAGCTGCTGGGTGACCTTGGGCTAGTCACACTTCTCTGAAGTCTCTCAGCCCCACTCACCTCACAGAGTGTTTGTTGGGGGGGAGGAAGGGAAAGGAGAATGTTAGCTGCTTTGAGACTCCTTCGGGTAGTGATAAAGCGGGATATCAAATCCAAACTCTTCTTCTTCTTCTTCTTCTTCTTCTTATTATTATTATTTTAACTTTGGTGAGGTAATGGATTTTCTAACCACTGATTTCGGGTGGATCAGCAAAACCATAAACATGGTAATGGCACCCACCTGAGAGGTGCCGGAACTGAGTTCCGGCAAGTTCCGGCTGGGAAAAATAAAAGCCCTGGCTTTTAATGTGCTTTTAAGGCAGTGTTTCCCAACCTAATCTAGGCAACGGCACACTTGTTTCATTAAAAAAATCTCGCGGCACACCGCTCCTCCCCCACCCGGCTGCGCCGGGTCTCCTGACCCAGAGTTACCTCTGGGATCAGCTGTAGCGCGGCGTCCTTTCTCCCGCCCATCAGCTGGGGCACCAGGTCGGGATTCTCCCGCGAGGCTTCTGTTGCTGCTGCTGCTGCAGCAGCAGCAGCCAAGGGAGCAGCGCCGCCCTGGCTTCCGCTTCGCCGCTGGGCTCCAGCAGCGCCGCCGCCACAGTCCTGTGCAGCCCTGGGCTGCAGGTACCTTTTTCCGCGGCACATCAGCCGGTGTCTCGCGGCACACCAGTGTGCCGCGGCACACCGGTTGGGAAACGCTGTTTTAAGGTACAGTGTATATACAGCCATTCTTTCCCTCTTCATGCTTGATTCAAATAAAAAAAATGTTCCTCTTTTGGAGTTCTCAGGTTATCTGACCATCAAGAACACCCAGTAACAGTATTAAACATCCAGAATGGTGCATTTCTAAAGTTGCCTATTTAAGAATATGGATGAACTGCTCCCTTATTTATTAATTTTTTTAAAAGAAAAAGTAATGCAGTTATAAGTCATGGGTTATATACGTTTAAGCAATCTTAGCTATAATATGGGTAGCATGGTAACCACACACCTGATTTATTCTGTTGATATTTAAAATAGCATCTGCTTGATCCTTCTTCATGATATTGTGCACATTTAATCCTTTTCACAACACGGAGAAAAATGTACCAATAAATTATTTCTTCATTGAAGTCCTTTTATCAGGGAAAAATAAAATCCTTCCCAGTTTGATAGCAGATACTTAATCAGTTGCGTGATTACGGCTTCCCACCTTGTCCTGTTAAAAGACAGATTTCCAACTATTTGCGCTCTTTTTAATCCATAGGAAGTCAATTTTCCACTCATATATTAGTTTATTTTATATTTTCAAATTGATTCTACTATATATTGATTTCCTGTTGTGTGTATTGTGTCCTGATCTAGGATTATACGTTTAGTAGAAGTGGATATTCCTGCCACATAAAGGTTGCTGCAGCTCTATAGGACGCTTATCTTGAAAAGGGAGAGTCCAATTTTATTGAAACAGCTAAAATCCCACTTAATTGAATTTTTTTTTTCTAAAACGTACAAGCTTAGATACTTTGGGTTTCCAATTCAACTTCAGCTGTATGGTGTTTAAATTTCCAAACCTATAAATTCCTTTGTGAAGGAGCACCTACAAATATTGTATTTTTGATATGGTGAATTATTGTAGGAGCTGAAGGTAAGAAGCAGTGAAATATCAATACTTTGTAGAACATCTTTTGATCATGCTGGCTTTTCATGGCCTGTTTAACACATTCCTATGGAAAAAGATCATGTCTGAGCCTGCATTTAGAGCGCTGAAATACTGCAGAATAGAATTAAGGCAGAGCACCGGAACAGGAGAATAGCAGGCCCTTCCAGCAGAAGACGAGACGAGCCATTTTTCAGAAAAGTGCTGGGTTTTTGGGGAAGGAAGGGGTGCTGAAATTGAGATCTTTTCGGTTTGTTTGGACTTTTTATCTCAAAGGCAACCTCTAGGTCTCCTTAAAAAAATATCCCCGTCGTGTGTCCATTTTGCACAATGATGCTGGTGTGGTAAGAAACATTTTCAGTTGGTGTTGGCTATGACTTTTTCAGTGTGCTCAGCAGCTCTTTTGTCTAAGGCGGCAATGCCAGGTCTGTATAGATGTTTAAGCAAATACGTGGGTGGCGCTGTGGTCTAAACCACTGAGCCTCTTGGGATTGCCGATCGGAAGGTCAGCGGTTCAAATCCCCGCGACGGGGTAAGCTCCCGTTGCTCTCTCAGTGTGCCAGTGTGGTGTAGTGGTTAAGAGCGGTGGACTCATAATCTGGTGAACCGGGTTCGCGTCTCCGCTCCTCCACATGCAGCTGCTGGGTGACCTTGGGCTAGTCACACTTCTCTGAAGTCTCTCAGCCCCACTCACCTCACAGAGTGTTTGTTGTGGGGGAGGAAGGGAAAGGAGAATGTTAGCCGCTTTGAGACTTCTTTGGGTAGTGATAAAGCGGGATATCAACTCCGAACTCTTCTTCTTCCCAGCTCCTTCCAACCTAGCAGTTTGAAAGCACGCCAGTGCAAATAGATCAGGGGTAGACAACCTAAGGCCCATGGGCCGGATGTGGCCCAATCTCCTTCTCAATCCGGCCTGCGGACGATCCGGGAATCAGCATGTTTTTACATGAGTAGAATGTGTCCTTTTATTTAAAATGCATCTCTGAGTTATTTGTGGGGCCTGTCTGGTATTTTTACATGAGTAGAATGTGTGCTTTTATTTAAAATGCATCTCTGGGTTATTTGTGGGGCATAGGAATTCATTCATTTTTATTTTTTTTCAAAATATAGCCCGGCCCACCACATGGTCTGAGGGATAGTGGACCAGCCCACGGCTGAAAAAGGTTGCTGACCCATGAAATAGATAAATAGGTACCGCTGCGGCGGGAAGGTAAACAGCGTTTCTGTGCGCTCTAGTTTCCGTCACGGTGTCCCGTTGCGCCAGAAGCGGTTTAGTCCTGCTGGCCACATGACCCGAAAAGCTGTCTGTGGACAAACGCCGGCTCCCTCGGCCTGAAAGTGAGATGAGTGTCGCAACCCCATAGTCGCCTTTGACTGGACTTAACCATCCACAGGTCCTTTACCTATACCTTTTTAAGGAAAGAACTGGATGGAGGCCTTGTGCAAATGGGACACTGAGCATGGGCAGGTTGGTGGTAGGGCAGACACGATCCTGTTCACTTTTGCAGACATTCAGTTATACGCTTAAGGCGAAAGGAGGCCCCTTTGGAAATGCCACTGTAGTTTGAGATACAGCAAGCTATAGGGCCTTTTTGGAGGTGGTGTCATACTTACGAAACTTTCTGCCAATGGAAGTTTGCCTCTTTGCTACTCTTTAGAAGGCAGCAAAATGTGATTTTCATTTAGAGAGCCAGTTTTTAATTGGGCTGCATGCATGCCACACATTTAAATCACACACACACACAAAAATCCTGGGGACGGTAGTTTGTGAAAGGTGCCGGAGTGACGGGGGAAACTCACAGGATTGGTTTTTTTGGATGTGTGTGTACGTGCTTTAAATATCCTTTAGATATATATATATGCAGACTTGTTTTAAGATGGAGAACTGGCTTTAAACTTCGTGCCTTGTGTCTAATGATGTTATAAATTACACACACACACAAACACAAAATGATGTATGCTGGCTGATTTTGATTTAAATATTCATTTCGAAAGCGCTTTGCTCTCAAGAAGAATTTAAACAAATGTTTATTTTCAGCATACTATATAAACCATACCTGGATATGTGTATTGAAAGCAGCGCTCGTTTCTTTCCATTGTCGTTTCCCTATAAATTTATTATTTTAAAATCCGCCTAAATCCAGTTGCGCCGCAACTTGCCCCAACCCTAGCCCTCTCCCGTTCTCGGTTGCGAATAAATAACGTTCAGTCTCCAAATGTCCATGTTAAAATGTCGGGGCGTCCCTTTCCCAGAGTCGCCGCCGTCCCCCGTCCCCTGCCACCCAGCGCCGTGGCTCAGCTTTCTTTTTGCTTCTTACATTCGCCACCTTGTTAAGCCCCCACGGTGGTAAATAAAACATGAAGAGAAATAGAGAAAAGTGTGAGGCTTTTATTTACTCTCATTTTTTGGATATATTTCTCTAGCCGAATGCCTCTCCCTTTAATGAAACCCTTGACTGCTCCACTGGTGAATGTGATTTAAGCCCAGGAGAGACAGCCATGATTCACAAACTGTGTTCTGCTTCAGCACTGACCGTTATCTGATGCCTCTTCATGCACAGTTGCCTAAATGACAGTTTAATGGCTCCCTGTAAAGGCTAGTTATTTTGTATCTCTATCCAGTGAAAATGGCTAATGGTGATAAGGAAAGGGAAAAAACAAAGCAATTGCTCAGATCTTCAGGCTCATCCAAGCTACTTAGCACGTGCTGGGAGCCTTCAATTAATTATTTCTTCAGTCCACTGAAGCACTCCAAAATGATTTTCAAAACTCACCAGCTGCACTAAGAGTCCGTGTTAACAGGGCACAGCAAAGTGAGGCTGCGCATAAGTAGAACTGACAGACTTTTATGGGAGACCCATAGTTGTGAAAAGAATATTTTAGCATGAGAAAAATTAGTTGGGGGGGGATGATTACATAGAAAAGAGGAGGGGGGAATTGCTTACTGGATGCAGAGCATTCTGATCATAGCTGTCAACCCTCCCTTTTTTTTTTGCGGGAAACTCCCTTATTCCAATGCCGTTTCCCGCTGCTATCCCTGATTGTTGATATCCCTTAAATTTCCCGGATTTCAAAGGAAGCAGCTCCTCTCCCTCCCTGCCGGCCAGGGAGGCTCCTCAGCTGCGTTGCTTGGCTGCCAATAAGGAGTCTGAGACCGACTGGGGGCGGAGCTTGCATGCCTTGTGCAGCCAGACCCTCACGCCCAACCAGACAGACAGCCTGCCTGCCGTCTATGCGCTCGCTCTTTTGCTCACCCGTTCGCGCACAGCCTCTGGAGCGCAGGGTGGCAAGGCTACTTGGTGCCATTGCACCGCCCTCGCGGCATCCCTTATTTTCAAATCCGAAAGTTTTTAAAAATCCCTTATTTTCAAATCCGAAAATTGACAGCTATGATTCTGATATAAATGAGGAGCCGAGGAGGCACTCTGCAGAGTTTGGGTCCCGGTTCTCTTTATTTCAAGGAACTGTGACTAGGTAAGCCTTAGCAATTGCATTTCTTATCGTTCCTTTTCAGGGCAAAAAAAAGTCAATAGGTCTCCCATTGTGGGAAAGCTGTCCTGGCTTAAATTTTAACAGTTGTTAAAAGTCACAGGAGGAATCCTGCTGTCATCCATTGCTTTTGCAGCCACTGAACTCTCAAGAAGTACATTTTGCTGGCTGAGACAATTGCCCCATCCTGAGACTAACTAGATGCATCATATTCACTAAGCCTCTGGTATAGCTACCACTATGAACTCCTATGATGTTGCTGAGGTCGTCCCCTGTATGATTAGGCTCAGTGGTGAAAAGTGGCTGACAACACGGTGGGTCACATCATGTGCCCCAAATATAAACGGCCTCGGTCCAGTATACCTGAAGGAGCGTCTCCACCCCCATCGTTCTGCCTGAACACTGAGGTCCAGTGCCGAAGGCCTTCTGGCGGTTCCTTCACTGTGAGAAGTGAGGTTACAGGGAACCAGGCAGAGGGCCTTCTCAGTAGTGGCGCCCGCCCTGTGGAACGCCCTCCCTTCAGATGTCAAGGAAATAAGCAGATATCCTAGTTTTAAAAGACATCTGAAGGCAGCCCTGTTTAGGGAAGTTTTTAATGTTTGATTGATTATTGTATTTTAATATTTTGTTGGAAGCCGCCCAGAGTGGCTGGGGAGGCCCAGCCAGATGGGTGGGGTATAAATAATAAATTATTATTATTATTATTATTATTATTATTATTATTATTATTGAGCCATGCTCTAATTTTTTCCTGAGGTTCGCTCTGCATTGCACGAGACCCAGTTTTATGACCCAGTTGTAAATTACAGTTTTCAAGACTGGCCACCGGAGCACTCATGATATGCTCATTTATCATCAAGAATTAGCCCAATAAAAGCTGCAGCAAACTGCACCAAATAGCCAATGTATTAGGAGATCTTACAGGGGAAATGGAATTTTAAAAGTGAATACTCTTTTTATAAGAATATAGCCACAGACAGTGCTGTAGTGCTGCCTATGCATATTTCCTATGCATTCCTATGCATATTTACTCAGAAGTAAGTCCCACTGGCTTCTGCATCTAAAGTAAGTCCCACTGGCTTCAATGGAGCTTCCTCCCAAAATAAAGCGTGTAAAGGATCGCAAACTTTATCATCTTGCAGGTTGGTTTGGAAAAGTCATGAAAATCATAATCCTGCAGATTGTGCTGAAAGGTTTTCAGTCAAATGAGATCTGAAATTTGTGAATCGTACCCAAGTACAAAAAAACACCCCAGAGTTTAAAGAAGCTCGTTGACATTTCATCACAAAAGACGAGACTTTATATGCTAGCTTGAGAAGCAAACTGGAGGGGGGAAGCTTTGTATCTTTGTTTCATAAAATCTATCCTGCAAAGTGCAGCCGTTTTCAAAAGTCAACAAGTCTTGCTGCTTGTCAACCAACTGATTAATTATGAGGAAAGGTAGGATTTAAATCTAAGATTAAAGCTTAAGTTGATTAATTGCTCCAATTAATTGATCAAAGTGTTTAGCTCTAGGTGTACAAATTATACAATCCTATTTATATATGGTAGCAAACAGCAAACGCAAAATTCACAACCATGGAAATGTACCCTGTTGCATATGTCCTATGAATATTTGCTTTTGTTGTCATGTTTTGAAATCCTCATTTGACATGTACACATAACTCAGGTATATCCAGAAATGCTGTTTCATTTCCCAGCCAATTTTTGTTGGGAAAGGGTGAACATTTAAAAACCCTCTGCGTTCCAACTAAAAATTTACAGTATGTGAATCCAAGGAATAGATAAACCAGGAGCCCTAAAATGGAAAGTTTCATCTTTTAGTTTATACAGAGGTGGATGCTTGCAAGTCACAGTCATTCTTGAAAACCTAAGGCAAGAATTGCTGTGTGCACATCTGTCTCTAAGAAAAGACCTGTGAATTATGCAGGTAGCTCTAAAATTCTGTTGTACATGGATTTTCCCTAAACCGAAAGCATGCATCTGTTGCCCATGTTGGATGTTTGGTTTTCTTTACAGTGCTGAATTGCTTGAGCAATCATCATCATCATCATCATTCTTTTATTCGACCGTCAGTCAGAAGAATACATTTGTACAGAATTAAAAGCATCTGAGAGAACTTTGAAAAAATTGAAACATAATCCACAATAGAATGGAACTAAACAAATAGCCCCATATCGATACAATCAATTAAAATCTTGCGCCGCTTAGAAGCTAAAAAAAAGAAATTTAGCCACCACGGAGGCTGTATTTCTAGTAATATTATTCAGTAAATATAAAACCTGTCTTTCTCTGGGTAGAAAGCTAGATTGACGTAAAAGTGGAGTTATAAGATTTTGCCTAAGTTCTGCATAGAGAGGACAAGACAGAAGGATATGTTCGGTAGACTCAACCACACCCATAGTACAATGACAGGTTCTCTGGGCATATGGAACTCCCTTGTACCTTCCCCACAATACCGCGGAATCAAGGGCATTTAGTCTAGCCGCTGTAAGAAGTCTGCGGTATTCCACATAGTGGATTTCCGCGAGATAGGGGGCTGGTGTCATTTGATATATCTGGTCCCCTAGGAACATCCCTGGTTTCACTTGAGCTATGTCCTCTTGTCTGGCAATATCGCTCAATCTCCGGGAGATTGCAGTTCTTGCTTGATTATACGTCATGGACTCCAGGTAGAGGTGTGACAATCCACAGGACTGCACCTCTTTTATGACCTCCCTTTCCCATGATGACTGGAAATCATCCCTCAATGTCAAGGGGGCGATTTTTGTTGGGAAAGGATGGACATCTAAAAACCCTCTGTAGAATTCGCAAAATAAAAGAATGTGAGTAATGGATTCTACCTTGTTAGACAAGCATCGGCAAAGCTGCGCATGCATTGGAACCCTCATAAATTTGCCATACAGCACTGCTGAAGGCATTGTCTCGAAGTGGGCTCTAGAGAAGGCCCATCTATAGGCTTCATTAATGATATTAGTTAAGTAAGGGGCTGCTGCAAAGTTAGGCCAGGATTTTAAACATCTATACTTCTCCGGGAGTAAGGCAACTTCATGTTGTAATTCGACATCACGAATTCTCTGAATGATGTTCATTTTTGCCTTATTTAAAGTTCCGTTAAGAAGATTTTCTGGGTTTAGGCCAATTTGTTTGATCTTATTAGTTATTTGCATGAGCCAGGGGGGATAAGGGACTGTGGCCAGGAAGTGATGTAACAATCCCTTTGGGTTCTAGTGGATTTTCAACCAAAGGGATATTGCTTGCTCCCATATTTTTAATTCCACTCTGGGGAGTCCGGGGAATAAATATAATAAAATGATGACTGGAACAGCACACAGCCGTTTGTGTGTGTGGAAGAGCTATCGTACACCAAATGCCATGGGTGTATTCAACAGAGAGAGAAGAACTGTCAGTGGATTCACTTCATCGGTTCATCTCAAGTGATGAGGTAAAGGAGGCAAATGGTGTCTCGTACAGGAACAGGAGCTTAACGGAAACATTTCCATCTTGTGTTCTGCCATATCAGGATGCCTTCATCATTTTATTTCAGAGCTGTGGCAGTCAGAAACCGGGCATCAATACTACTTGTTAGCCTGGCAAAAATGTTTAGAGATAATTGTGCTGCTTCGGGTTCCCTGGAATATTTGACATGAAGAACATCTAACACTTCAAGGCCTTTGTTAATCTATTTGAACAGACAGAAATATATACAGTTGAGCAGGTGATTCTCAGGGCCATTTTAGAAGCAGAACGGAATTCCTCAGCACTAGAACAATGGAAATGAAAGGTCTATGAATTATTACGAACTCACTCCATCTTGTCTAGCCATGCAAGAGTGCCCTGAACTGTAAAGGCTTTTTTTCTTGTGTTTAAGTTACCATGGAAGATGAAATAGTCACAGAGATGGACTGGCCAATAGAAAACATTATTGCTAGCTGTGCACACCATCAGTGAGAGGGTTTAAAAAAAAAAAGTTTCTGATTTATAACCTATCCTTGCCCCCACAATCCCACACCTAGAGCTATTTTTAGGGTTTTCTTTTCAGGCCAAAGTCCCCTTTTCTCCCAAATTGTTGGATGTCGAAGCCACATTGAGCAGATATGCTAGATTTCTGTTTATACGAGGAGGCATATAAATATGATCCCACAAATCTTGCTTGCAGCCCACTCTGTCAGAAACGTCTTTTTTTTAAAGCTTTTCTCTCTGTGAAATAAGAATTTGAGAGCCGAAACCTTAGAAGTGCTAGTCATTCCGAGAGTGCGGCGTTCAGTCATCTGATTTATACCACTGGGTTAACAGCTTGTAACTGAGGTGTTTGCAGGTCTGGCCTAACCATGAGGCAAGGTGTGCTGGTCCCGTGGGTTACCCGTAGGGCGAGGTCGAAGTCCGGTCCGTGGTCAGAGGTGCAACGTAAAGGCAGTCCATAATAACTGAAGCTGGGTGCAGGGCAGGGAGTCAGGTGAAGTCAGGAACAGGTAGGCAAGCAGGGAACCAGGGCGGGTCAGGAGCTCAGGCAGGAAAGCAGGACAGGTTTCAAGCAGGAACTGGTCACCAACAATGTTGCTCCTGCAACTTGGGGCTGGGGCTGGCTGGCTTTATCTGCCCCGAGGCATAGGGCAGCCCCGATCCTCTGGTGACTCGCCTCTCCTGGCTTGGAGGTGAGCACTCCTCCTGCGGGAACTCAGCTCCCTTTGCCTCTCTGCCCTGAGCCTCTGTAGCTTAGGAGAGGCTGCAGGTGCTCCACTCCCAGCCCTGTCAGCTTCCCCTGACAGGGCTGGGAGTGGAGCACCTGCAGGCAATGGGTCCTCCACCCCATCAGGAGCCAGAGCAGACTCAGCCGATGCCTGCACCTGAGGATCCAGCACAGGTGAGGACCCTTCAGACTCAGGCCCTAGCCCCGGCTCTGCTGGTTCTGGAGGCGGGGAATCCTGTGCAGGCTGGGATCCCTCAGGTTCAGCATCTGAGTCTGAATCCCAGGCCATCACACCAGGTGAGGTGACGCCCTCAAGTGGCAGGCTCCACAGGGGCAGCAGATCTCAATGTAGATCTTTATTCCCCTGTTGTTCATGATCCTCACTAACCTCTTCTTCCCTGGTAGGGAGGGTAGCAATATTTTGTGGTTTGCCTCAGGTGCCAAAATATCTTGGGCCAGCCCCTCGTGTTTGGAATTCAGTCCTGGCTGACACAGAATAGTAGAGTTGTGAGGGACCCCGAGGGTCATCTAGTCCAAACCCCTGCAATGCATGAATCTCAACTAAAGCATCCAGGACAGATGCCCATCCAACCTCTGCTTAAAAACCTCCATTGAAAGAGAGTCCACCACCTTCCGAAGGACTCCGTTCCACTGTCCACATAGTATTCCTCTTTTCTACTAATGATAAAGCGTGTTCTCCTTCATGGAGAGCACGTGTTGCGGTGGGGGCCAGCAAGTCACCCCTCTGTTGCTGGGCGGGATCGTATGGATGGCCACTGTTGTGATTGGACCCCGGGTGTTGTTGGGGAGAATTGTATGTTGCAATTTATTGATGGACAGCCCAGCGGATATATATTGGTGGGTATGCAACGTGATCCCCCTCTTGGCTGCGTGCTTCTGATCGCCAGCCCTCCCTCCCTATATTTTAGGCCTCTGCGTTGACATTGCTATGCCTGTCATTGTCTGCTTTTGGGGCAGGGGCCTGGTAGGAATTTTTCCATTTGGCTGATTGGCTGGTGCCATCTGGTTTTCGCCTACTGCGTAGCAAATAGTGACAACTTGTAAGGTTGGCAGTTAGGCATTGGTTCTTGGAGGAGGGGTTATGATTGATTGCGTCTGCCCCTCCAATTGTTACTGGTGTACGGGGAATTCCGTTAAAGGAATCCAGGGGCTCAATGCTTTTGTCCAAACACCCGGTCGGGGGCTAGGGCCGTGCAAGAGCCCTGGGAGCCTGAGGGGAGAGGGGAGGGTCAGACCACCCGGCTCCCTTTATCTTTCCAGAGGGTTTTCCCCTTACTGATGGTAGTCAGTTCTGTCCCCTGTGGGACAGATAGTCTTAACCAATGCCTAAGCAACCACTCACATTGTTTGTATTTTAATAAAGTTGTGGCCAAAATCATGCCAAAAACCAAAACAAAAATTCTGACTGATGTGTGAATTATTTGAGGGGTGGTTCGGGGACCTCGACACGCAAACAACATAATCAAAATGGCGGCAGTTCAAGATCTTCCTCAACCAAGGGGGGGGTGACAAGAAAGTTTCTGCACCGGGTACCACCTGACCTTCCTATGCCTGACAAACTACTTTGCATAGTATAGATTCCTTAATACCCTTTTATAGTATGTATTCCATTTTCACCCTGCTTAGCTAGAGTATGTGTATTGTAACTTGTTTGGGGTTAAAAAGTATTTTAGAAACTTCTTCACATTGGTTTTGGTCTGTGAATTTTTGAATCATCTAGAGGATATGAGCTCTTTGATGAAAAGTACTATTTTGTGTTATGAACCAGAAAGTAATGGCCTATCTGACTACAGAAAGTGGTCTGAAGCATCTATCTTTAATCTTCTTGTGTAAGTGTTCTAGACACAGTAATTTCCAATAACAATAATGGAATAAATACCTCATTAACCCCTTTAAAGCTCCCGATACCATGACAATATCTAAATGAACTGACAGAGAAATGGGCATTGCTCAAATCAGAAAGTTAACACTGAGATGTAACATCAGTGAGGTCAGTAATATATTTTTATTCCAAACATCCAGATGGGTGATATGCTCTTTCTAAATAAAAGGAGAAACGCAAAGCAAAACCAGCCTCACAGGCACATAAATCATTTCACCTTTGAAATCAGCTCAAAACATAATACAAAACAGCACTTTCTAAATAGTTTAACTCACAGAGCCAACGTCACCTGAAACATCATATTTATGCATTTCTGATAGATAATAACCCTATCGATATTGCACCATTCTAGTCATAAATTAATAGCCTGACATTCTAATACCCACTGCAGCACCGAATGTCATGGATATTTATTGAATGGGAAATAAAAGTGCAATATCTAGTTTGAGCAGAATATCCCCATAACAATAAAAAGTATAGATTTGGCTTTAGGGAACAATTCCCTTGGCTTCAATGTCTCAGAAAGAAAGCAGGTCAAAAAATATGAAGAATGTAATTATTAAATAGGGTTATATGGGTAAAAGTGTGTAGATCAAAATCAAAGTGCAGGGGGAGGGGAGGGGAGATAATACTGTGAAGTATATTAGAAAGTGTGCTTTGGAAGCCCATTTACATTTCCAACATAGTAATAGTATGTGCAGTAAATCCAGTTCAGGAAAATAAAATGCAGGAAAAGGGAGGTGTCCTATAGCTTCATGTCTAAAAGGACCTTGTAAAATCATATCTACACTGATCATTTGTGCAGGCTATTTACCTGATGTATCCTAAAGTCTCTGAATGGATACAAATTAATCAATTATATCCCACATCTGATTAAATTCCAGTTAAAATTTGATTTAAAACATAGCAAATATCAATTGCCCTCCTCAACCCTTCACCTGCTTACCGGTAATTCTCGCCTCCAAAATTAGTACATGGGGGAAATTCTCCCAATACTTCTGAAAAGCTGCCCCAAACTCAGGTGCAGACTTTCAAGAGGAGAAAGTGCCTCTCTGATTTTGGCCTTTTGGAGGTCTCTAGACCACCAACCTAGGGCTTGCCGATCAGAAGGTTGGCGGTTCGAATCCCCGCAACGGGGTGAGCACCCGTTGCTTGGTCCCTGCTCCTGCCAACCTAGCAGTTCGAAAGCATGTCAAAGTGCAAGTACATCAATATGTACCGCTGCAGCGGGAAGGTAAACAGTGTTTCCGTGTGCTGCTCTGGTTCGCCAGAAGTGGCTTAGTCATGCTGGCCACATGACCCGGAAGCTGTACACCGGTTCCCTCGGCCAATAAAGCAAGATGAGCGCCACAACCCCAGAGTTTGTCCGCGACTGGACCTAATGGTCAGGGGTCCCTCTACCCTTTACCTTTTAGACCACCAGCAAGTTACAACCTGTGGGATCAGTGTCAGTTGTTGCAGCCTGATGGTGAAGGCAGGAGGCTTGCAGCTGTGATGCCAACAACATCTCGATCCCTGACTTGTTAAATCTAGTAGGAACTCATTGACTGGAAGGGATCTCAGAGTATTTAATGCACCACTAGAAGAAGGAGTTGCGTTTAGAGGTCACCAAGCCACTCCCACCAATAACTCACACAAGAGACATAATTTTTGTTTGGGTTTTTGGCATAGTTTTGGCCACAACTTTATTGAAATACAAAACATGTGAGTGGTTGCGTAGGCATTGGTTCACGCTGTCCGACGGGACAGAGCTGACCGCATGTCAGCGAAGCCTAGCTGTCCAGTGGGACAGAGCTGACCACGTGTCAGCGAAGGGAAACCATTAGCTGGGGAGAGTTAACGGAGGCTGGTAATCAGAGCCTCCCCCTCCCCAGGGGTCCCAGGGGCTCATGCCTGCAACCCTACCGGGTTCAGACAAGCATGTTGAGCCCCTGGATTCCTGTAACGGAATTCCCATCACACCTCATCACTTTTGGGGGCTACCGCCCTCCCATACCAACAGAACCAATGCCTAACCGCCAACCTTACAAGTTGTGACTAGTTGCTACGTAGTAGGCGAAAACCAAATGGCACAGCCAAATGGAAAAATTCCTACTAGGCCTCTACCTTAAAAGCAGACGACCGCCATGACAGGCAACAGCAAGGTCAACGCACACACCTATACCAGGGAGGGGGGGTGGGAGATCCGAAGCTCGCAGCAAAGAGGGAAGGTTGCACCACGTGCAACCCTATTTAATGGACGCTGAGCTGTCCATCACAAGTGAGCATGTGACTTTCCCCAGCGCAACAGTCTGGGTCAATACAAGCTGTGGCCAGCAAGCCAAACCCACTACAAGGGAAGATGGCTTTTTCGCCCCTACCGCAACACAAGCTCTCCTGTACTGGAGAACTCGCTTTATGCCCACTGCTTTGAATGAGGTGATGGTGTGGCCCCTCTTGAACAGGCCCTCTCTGAATCCAGAGGCTTTAGAAAGCTACCATCCAGTCTCTAATATTGCCTTCCTGGTCAAGGTAATCGAAAGAGTAGGCGCCAGACAGATTTACCTACAGGAAGCATATTATCTAGTTCCATTTGAGGGACTATTGTTGTTGTTGTTTAATCGTTTAGTTCTGTCCGACTCTTCGTGACAACATGGACCAGAGCATGCCAGGCACTCTTGTCTTCCACTGCCTCCCACAGTTTGATCAGACTCAAGTTAGTAGCTTCAAGAACACTGTCCAACCATCTCGTCCTCTGTCGTCCCCTTCTCCTTGTGCCCTCCATCTTTCCCAACATCAGGGTCTTTTCCAGGGAGTCTTCTCTTCTCATGAGGTGGCCAAAGTATTGGAGCCTCAGCTTCAGGATCTGTCCTTCCAGTGAGCACTCAGGGCTGAGTTCCTTCAGAATGGATAGGTTTGATCTTCTTGCAGTCCATGGGACTCTCAAGAGTCTCCTCCAGCACCAGAATTCAAAAGCATCAATTCTTCGGCGATCAGCCTTCTTCATGGTCCAGCTCTCACTTCCATACATCACTACTGGGAAAACCATAGCTTTAACTACAGGTATATGGACCTTTGTCGGCAAGGTGGTGCCTCTGCTTGTGTGTGTGTGTGTGTGTGTGTGTGTGTGTGTGTGTGTGTGCCCACCTAGCAGTTCGAAAGCATGTCAAGTGCAAGTAGATAAATAGGTACCACTCCAGCGGGAAGGTAAACGGTGTTTCCATGTGCTGCTCTGGTTTGCCAGAAGCGGCTTTGTCATGCTGGCCACATGACCTGGAAGCTGTACGCAGGCTCCGTCAGCCAATAAAGCGAGATGAGCACCGCAACCCCAGAGTTGGTCACGACTGGACCTAATGGTCAGGGGTACCTTAACCTTTACCTTTTTATCAGGAGTATACCAATGACTATTTGTAATCATTGTAGAATGTTTTAAATATGTTTTTATTTTATTCTCAATTGTATTGTTTTAACATTTCGGTGTTTTCCACCCTGGGTTCCTTTGGGAAGAAGTATGGGGTAAAAATGTAATAAATAAACAGACAGATAGATGAAGTGAACACATTCCCCAATACAGAAGAAACAGCTCTTTCAGAGGCATGTTTCCTTCTATTCTGCATGTAGAATCTTGAGGGTTCTTTTTCTGAGATGGAATTTTTATTTCCTAAAAAGTTATTTTGACATTTATACCCCATTTAGCTACTTGCATTAAAAATAAGAAATGGAAAAAACAAAGATATGGGTCTTTGCCTATGCTGAGATCATGCAGGACCAGATGTTGTGTAAAAATTGTGCTTCTGAATATATCAATTCAAGATCTGTCTACTCCACCCACCAGTCTTTATTTTTCTTTAGTTGCATTGCCTGCAAATAACTATTTGACTCGTTGCGGGGTAAATTCTTGAGAAAGGCACATGGCAGAAGTCTCTCAGAGTTTCCCCAGTCTATGAAGATGGATGGAAGGATGAAGAAGAATATTTTTCTTGAATTCTGTGACTTGGTCAATAAGCAATTAGGCATTTTATCATAAAGTTTAAGTGGCGATACTAATAGAGGTTTGTATGCACATGGACACATGAGAGCAGAGGATAATTTTTATGACTGCAGCAGAGATGTGCGAAACAAACAGAAGTCAATTTTACGAGCGTAATGACTAGCTGCACCCTCTCAATTCCCTCAGAAAATAGCCTTCCTCAAATCAGTTAATTAGTACAAAAGAGCAGTTGCTCACAGACTGTTCAACTGTTGGAGAGAGCGCATGGGAATCTTTCAAAGCGGCACATGATTAACACATTCTGGGGGGCAAACCCACAACAATTATTAGTGGCCACTAGAAATGTAGAACATAAGAGCCAGCTCTAAAGCACACGTTAAAACCTTTTATTATCTTACAATTTCATAAGCCATTAGTTTTTAAACTTTAAAAAATTACAAGGAACTCTGGCAGGAAGCTGACGAAACAGATTTAGTTAATGCAACAGACTCACAATACTTCCAAGTGGAAATTTTGAACTTTTACGATCTGTGTGTCAACATCATCTACATTTTTCTCAATATCCCCAAAGCAAATGAGCTACGCTTTCTTACAACGCTGTTTCCATTTCTTTCTTTCTAAAAAATATTATTATTATTATTATTATTATTATTATTATTAGAATTTATATACTGCCCTATATCTGCAGGTCTCAGGGCGATTCACAGAATAAAATCAGAATATAAAACCACAAAATACCGGTACATAATCAAAATCTCAACAACAACCCAATAACTCCCCAACACATATTTTTAAAAGGGCATAGGATGTCTTCCTCATGCGCTAATTTAAATCAGCCAGAAATGCCTGTGACATCCAAACTCTAATACATTTCACCACCCTCATATTTTGGCCCACCAGGTGAAGACCACCAGGTGAAGTCTTTCCTTCCCCCCCTAAAAATCTCAAGCTGGCAAATGGAAACAGGAAGTTTATCGAGCCACTCAGGATACCATACATGGCTGGTGAACTCTATTCAGATTGGTATGTCCCAAGTTGTGGAAGCCGGTGCTGAATGTTTCCTTCGCTTTCCAGACTGGTCCGAATTTAATGCCCATCCTCTTCGAGCACAACCTTATCTAGAGTGTGACTTGTCTTTTGCACCAGTGTAAAACTAAAGCAAGGATGCGGATGGCGCTGTGGGTTAAACCACAGAGCCTAGGGCTTGCCGATCAGAAGGTCGGCGGTTCGAATCCCCGCGACGGGGTGAGCTCCTGTTGCTTGGTCCCTGCTCCTGCCCACCTAGCAGTTTGAAAGCACATCAAAGTGCAAGTAGATAAATAGGTACCACTCCAGCGGGAAGGTAAACGGTGTTTCCATGTGCTGCTCTGGTTTGCCAGAAGCGGCTTTGTCATGCTGGCCACATGACCTGGAAGCTGTACGCAGGCTCCCTCGGCCAATAATGCGAGATGAGCGTGCAACCCCAGAGTCGGTCACGACTGGACCTAATAGTCAGGGGTCCCTTTACCTTTTTAAAACTAAAGCAAGGGCGTGGGTGGCGCTGTGGGTTAAACCACAGAGCCTAGGGCTTGCCGATTGGAAGGTTGGCGGTTCGAATCCCTGTGATGGGGTGAGCTCCCGTTGCTTGGTCCCTGCTCCTGCCCACCTAGCAGTTCGAAAGCACGTCAAAGTGCAAGTAGATAAATAGGTACCGCTCTGGCGGGAAGGTAAATGGCGTTTCAGTGTGCTGTTCTGGTTCGCCAGAAGCGACTTAGTCATGCTGGCCACATGACCCGGAAGCTGTATGCCGGCTCCCTCGGCCAATAAAGCGAGATGAGTGCTGCAACCCTAGAGTCGTCCGCGACTGGACCTAATGGTCAGGGGTCCCTTTACCTAAAACTAAAGCAGTGAAGAGAATTGTGGAGAGTTGGGTCTGGCCTCATGACCAGCATGACTGGAAGCAAACATGGGTGGGCTAGAATGGCGTGACAGCCACCTGAAGCCCTCTCACAGTTGCTAAAAGAGAGGGGTGTCTGGTAGGAGCAGAGGATAGCATCTACAGGAGAAACGACCGGTGTCTGCTCTCTCAGCGAAGGCTGAGATTGAGGGCACGAGTAGTGAAGGAGGGGGATGGGTGGGAGATATCTGGCTGTTGGAACCCTGCTGGTGATGAGAAGGAGCAGGAGAGCTCCCAAAAACGTAGTAATCAGCATTGAAGAAATCTCATGCTAAGAGGTGTACCTGAGCTCTTAACTAAAAGTCTAAAAGCACTGGTGCTTTTTTTCTTTAAAAAAATGTTTAGGGGTACTCTCATTTTCCTATTGAAATACTGCCCCTCAAAGAGGCCAAACTTAGATTCACAAAATGTTTAGGCGTATGCGTCCCCCTGAGCCCCCCCCAAAAGCACTGGAAAGCACCACATTCCTTCAGATGTAAGAAGTGATATGGGTGCTCTAAGAATTCTCCAGCTTTCCTGATACATATCCAGTGCATCATAGCCAGTGCGGTGTAGTGGTTAAGAGCGGTAGACTCGTAATCTGGTGAACCGGGTTCGCGTCTCCGCTCCCCACATGCAGCTGCTGGGTGACCTTGGGCTAGTCCCGCTTCTCTGAAGTCTCCCAGCCCCACTCACCTCACAGAGTGTTTGTTGTGGGGGAAGAAGGGAAAGCAGAATGTGAGCTGCTTTGAGACTCCTTCGGGGAGTGATAAAGCGGGATATCAAATCCAAACTCTTCTTCTTCTTCCTCCTCTTCCTCCTCCTCCTCAATAAAAAGGAAGTTTACTTATGATCAGGCAGAGCACAGTGTGATCCCTGAAGGCAGGCTTAAGGCTTAAAGTTGCAAGCATATAAGGTAAAGGTAAAGGGACCCCTGACCATTAGGTCCAGTCGTGTCCGACTCTGGGGTTGCGGCGCTCATCTCGCTTTATTGGCCGAGAGCCGGCGTACAGCTTCCAGGTCATGGGGCCAGCATGACAAAGCCGCTTCTGGCGAAGCAGAGCAGCGCACGGAAACGCCGTTTACCTTCCCGCCGGAGCGGTTCCTATTTATCTACTTGCACTTTGACATGCTTTCGAACTGCTAGGTTGGCAGGAGCAGGGACCGAGCAATGGGAGCTCACCCCGTCTCAGGGATTCGAACCGCCGACCTTCTGATCAGCAAGCCCTAGGCTCTGTGGTTTAACCCACAGCGCCACCTGGGTCCCCATATACAAGCATATACAAACAGGTTTACCCCATATGTGGGTTGACCTAGTGACTGAAGTTAGCAGTCCGGGAAGTTTGCAGGACGGAAAAGAGAGAGAGTGGCAGCGTGACTTGGCCTTTTACCAGGTCTGGAAAGGTCACGCCCACCCACTAGTCACATGCAAGGAAGGATGCTCCCAGCCAGGAGGAACAGGAAGTTTCGACTGGCTGGACCAAACATTCCCTTGCATGTCCACTCCACCAAAACAAGGAATGTTGCGCCTGAGGGAGCTGACTTGAGTGCTGCTAACGCAGTGATTTGACTTCACCACTGGAGGTGCACTCCAGTATCTCTTGAGACAGATGGATGCCAACAACAGCTTTAGCTGCCCCGTGTAGGACCTTAAGGTCCTCAAATAATAACATTTTGGAGGTCCTGAGCCACAAGGATGCTAGCTAGCCGCAACTAGGGCCAGGGCCTTCTCAGTATTGGCCCCGACTTGGTGGAATGGTCTGTCACAAGAGACCAGGGCCCTGCTGGATTTGGTATCTTTCCGCAGGGCCTGCAAGACGGAGCTGTTCCGCCTGGCCTTTGGGTTGGTTTCAGTTTAACCCTGATGTTTCATTCCTTTATGGTTTGATTGGTGGGCTACTTATAAATGAGGCTGCATTTTAAACTTTAAATCGTATTTTAACCTGCATTTTAATTGATTGTTTCGTATGTTTTGTTGTGGTTTTATTGGTGTTAGCTGCTCTGAGCCCAGTCTTGGCTGGGAAGGGCGGGGTATAAATAAAAAATTATTATTATTATTATTATTATTTGTAGGTCAAAGTGGGATAAAGACAGAATCACAGAAATAGTAATGGCGCCATATATTTTGTTAGCATGTGACATAAATCAAGCATGATTTGATTGCAATAATAATAATAATAATAAATTTTATACCCCGCCCATCTGGCTGGGTTTTCCCAGCCACCAACCCTAAAGGTATTAAAACGAATGCGTTCGTTGAGTTTACCAGTAGCAGTGACATTTAAGGGAAATTATTGTTTATGTTGCACACTACATTTTTATAAATGATATATATGGTTCAGTTTATGACACTTCTTGATAGACAGATGGCTAACAATATAAAGGCAAAGACTAAAAGAGAATGAATGCTTTATCTATTGTTAAGTGTTATATAAAACTGAAAACGAAAAAAGTGTGACTGCATGTGGAGGAGTGGAGACGCGAACCCGGTTCACCAGATTACGAGTCTACCGCTCTTAACCACTACACCGCACTGACAACACCCCCTCTTGGCATTGCTGATGTGGTCCAAAGGAAAGCAGAGCAATAGCTTGGCTGCAGGAGCTGCTGGAAGGAGGCCTACAAGGCACCATCCAACCATCTTAGTTAGGGACTCCATTCTGGATTTGTGTAGGATTTACTCCTTAGCCTTTTCTTCTTCCAAATATGTCCCACAAGGCAGCAAAGGTTTAGGATCAGAGGTTTTCTTCTCCTAGATAGGCTCCCTTCCCCGGTTGACGAGCCCCATCAGCCCCTCACTTCCCTCTACAGCACATTATGCTATTCAAGGCTGCATCAACAGAAGTACCGGTACGGTGTCCCGATCTAGGGAAGTAATAGTCTCGCTCTTTCTGCCTTGGTCGGACCACACCTGGAGTCCTGTGTCAAGTTCTGAGCACCGCAATTTAAAGAAGGATATTGACAAGCTGGAAAGTGTGCAGAGGAGGGCAACCAAGATGATGAAGGGTCTGGAAACTAAGCTTTATGAGAAATGGCTGAGGGAGTTGGGTATTTAGCATGGGAAAGAGGAGACAGAGAGGATATATGATAGCCATTTTCACATCCTTCCCTTTGCTGTTTGCTACAGGCCCAAGGAGGGTAACTTCTTCTTCTTTTTTTTAATATGATTTTTATTTATTTTCAAAACATTTTTGCAATATACAATACACATACCTTTTTCACAACTTATACCTTTTTGGCTTTTTACAGCCTTGACTTCCTTCAGTCCTTTCAAACGACTATGATTTCTATATTTCAACTTTTATTTCTTATATCTACCATTGCTTTCACATCTCACTCAAAAATTATCACGATAAATTTACATTTAACAACAATATTTCTTCATTAATCTACAATGCCTCTTGTAGTCCTACCAACGTATTCAGTTCAGTAATTTCTTTTAAGTAGTCTGTAAATTTAGTCCAGTCTTTGACGAACTTTTGGTCCCGCTGTTCTCGGATTCTCCCCGTCATTTTCTCCATTTCTGCATAGTTCAGTAGTTTCATTCTCCATTCTTCTATTGTCGGTGTTTGTGCTTGCTTCCAATTCTGTGCTATTAACATTCTCGCCGCAGTCACTGCATACTGGAAAAGCTTAATATCTTGCTTTTTAATGTCAAGGAGGGTAACTTCTGCCACATCCAGTGGTGTCAACTCCCATTTCTGCAACTTTGCAAAGGGCTGGATAGCAGTGGGCACCACACCCCCAAAGCAGGAGGGCGATCTCCATGATGTCACCATCCTAAAATAACGCAGGGCCAGATTGGGGGGGAATCCCTAGGAGTTTGTCTAGGTCAGGAGTGGGGAACCTACAACCAAGCGCTGGATGGAATGAAGCAGTGGTCCAAATCTGGTCTGCAAGCCGTAAGCTCCAGGCTTTTAACCATCAAGTGGTTTAGAAATACTTTCGAATAAATAGATCTGCTGCCATGTGGAATCCTTGCTTTAATCCCACTTCCGCCTGTCAGTGGAACAGGAACGTTTTCAGCAACAATTAGCAGGACATAAAGTGGAAGTATCCCAACCCATAGAATCATAGACGCATAGAGTTGGAAGAGACCACAAGGGCCATCTAGTCCAACCCCCTGCCAAGCAGGAACACCATCAAAGCATTCTTGACAGATGGCTGTCAAGCCTCTGCTTAAAGACCTCCAAAGAAGGAGACTCCACCACACTCCTTGGCAGCAAATTCCACTGTCGAACTGCTCTTACTGTCAGGAAGTTCTTTCTAATGTTTAGGTGGAATCTTCTTTCTTGTAGTTTGAATCTATTGCTCCGTGTCCGCTTCTCTGGAGCAGCAGAAAACAACCTTTCTCCCTCCTCTATATGACATCCTTTTATATATTTGAACATGGCTATCATATCACCCCTTAACCTTCTCTTCTCCAGGCTAAACATACCCAGCTCCCTAAGCCGTTCCTCATAAGGCATCGTTTCCAGGCCTTTGACCATTTTGGTTGCCCTCCTCTGGACACATTCCAGCTTGTCAGTATCCTTCTTGAACTGTGGTGCCCAGAATTGGACACAGTATTCCAGGTGGGGTCTGACCAGAGCGGAATACAGTGGTACAATTACTTCCCTTGATCTAGATGCTATACTCCTATTGATGCAGCCCATAATGCAAGTCCACAGGTAAAATTCCAAGTGTTTTAAACAAGAACTTATATTACCCACCTGTAACCAGTCATTAAGAGGATGCATACACATCAGACCATATTCTTGATCCCTAAAAAAAAGCTTCATTTATTAACCCACTACTTAATTTAAATATAATTAGTGGCAGAGATGAATTGCATCTGTTTTATGTATAAGGCTGTCTCTGCTCGATCACGTTGGTGTCTGAGGAGAAGCCCCTGGATGTGGCTGATATTACGAGGTGGAGGTCTTTTTGCTTCATTCATTCGTTCGTTTGTTTTAAGAGAAACCTTGCAGGGACTTGACCTGCTGAAATAATGCCGTGCCGTCGTGGAAGCGATCCCAGGTCCCCTGTCAGACAAATCATGGCTCAACCCTAAATCCCTCCCGTTACATCGGAAAGCCTGAACTCCCGGCCCCGGCTCCTCTAATGGCGCCTCTGACAAAAGCCGGAGAATAATCCCCAGGCTGAGCTAATCAAAGGTGAAAAGGCAGAATCAGTAAGTGTCGTATCCTTTTGCCACTTTCATCAATCCGACTAACTGAATTTGAGCTAAAGCTTGGTAAATTTTCTGCAAAGGGAAATTAATATGTAACACATCTGAGGCCTGGCGCGGGCCTGTAAAATTGGAAAGGCTGCATTATATCAGAGGGCGATTATTGAGGGGGAAGAATAGCCGAGGACCAGATAATCAGAAAGAAGCTCCGGCGCGTCTCTCCGGCGTTTTTGATGGTATACTCGCCCACCACCTTTGAAGCAGAGGTGAAATTCTTTCAATCTCCCTCTCTCTCTCTCTCTTTCTCTCCCCTCTCCACGTCAGGAATATATTCCATTGCCCATTTCTGTTGCCCACACATGATTGAATCAATTCAATTACCTCAGAAAATACATATTCAGGCCATGAAGATGCTCTGGGTGAAAGTGGGGAGGGTGGGTGGGGGGAGAGACAAAGAAATCTGTACTTACCCAATAATAAGTTTCATTTGAAGGAGGTTTGAAAACAATTCTCCCTCGCATTTGTCCCTGTCAGGTCACATTATTCACAAATGAAGTTTACAAAATATCAATTCAATTTCAATAAAGGGAGGCTGAATCTCAACACACGAGTGTTGAATTTACCAAATCATAATCCTTGAGGGGACCCTGGTGGCTTCCAAATATTTTCCAGTCTGAGGTAATCAAAAGCAGACTGCTGAATACTAATACATTCAATTTCACCCCTTTTGTTCGCATCTGTTCCCTTATAATACTATTTTTCTACACTTTCAAAGCATTGATGATGGCACTGTATTCTGGAATAGGGATGGTTTGACTGTGGAGAAGAGGGTATCCTGTAACTTAGACAGCTCTGTAAAATGGAATATTTCTACACCTTTTATATTTTAAAAATCAATTTGTTGATTAATAAACTAGGGGGCAGCCTGGCAAGGAGTCAGCTCCAATGCCATGACCATCCCACTAATTTTCTAATTTCTAATCCACAGTATTTGTTCACCAAACTAGATTCTTCCATTGCCAACTTAAAAGAAGAAGACAATTTCCACTATTTGCTCACTTCAGTTTTACTGAAGAATCATAAGCCATGCTGACTTCAGGTTCAATCCTGTGAGAAACTGAGCTCTTTCATCTGAACGGATCCTGCTCCACCCCATGCGAGAAATATTAATTGCCATTGGACTCAGACATAGCAAGCTACCTGCAAAAAATCATCGGAGCTCAGAAAGTTGATTTTAAAAAGACCTTGCTCAAGTTCAACATGTCCAAAATGGAACGAAGTCCAGTTAATAATAATAATAATTTTTTATTTGTACCCTGCCCATCTGGCTGTGTCTCCCCAGCCACTCTGGGCGGCTTCCAACAAACACAAAATACATTAAAATATCACAGGTTAAAAGCTTCCCTAAATAGGGCTGCCTTGAGGTATCTTCTGAATGTCAGATAGTTGTTCATCTCCTTAACCTCTGCTGGGAGGGCGTTCCACAGGGCAGGCACCACTACCGAGAAGGCCCTCTGCCTGGTTCCCTGTAGCTTTGCTTCTCGCAGTGAGAGAACTGCCAGAAGGCCCTCAGAGCTGGACCCCAGTGTCCTGGCTGAACGATGGGGGTGGAGACGCTCCTTCAGGTATACACGACCGAGGCCGTTTAGGGCTTTAAAGGTCAGCACCAACACTTTGAATTGCGCTCAGAAACGTACTGGGAGCCAATGTAGGTCTTTCAGGACCGGTGTTATGTGGTCCCGGCGGCCACTCCCAGTCACCAGTCTAGCTGCCGCATTCTGGATTAGTTGCAGTTTCCGGGTCACCTTCAAAGGTAGCCCCACGTAGAGCGCATTGCAGTTAAGGTTTGTCCCATTACAAAATTCAGTTTGGTTCATGTGCAGTTGTTCTGTTCATGGTTCAATTCAAGTTTGTTCAAATGATCTGCAAAATAATAATAATAAGAAAACACAAAAAAGAATCAGCATTCAGAAAGTTATAAGCTGCTGTGCTGAAGTATAAAATATGCTTAAACAGATTAAGAAAACTCATAACACACAAATAAATTGTTTAATTTATTTCCTCCCAACAATTATGATATTGAAGCTTAAAGCCTCAAAGAGTTTAAGGAGTAAAAAAAACAAAAACAAACACAAGACGGCAAACTTGGAATTGAACTAGAAATTGTTCAAAGTTCTACTGCAGAATTTCAGCTTACCTGACAATTATGAGAACTACATTCAGTTGTACTACTGGTTTTCCCAGTAGTAATGTGAGAGCTGGACCATAAAGAAAGCTGATCGCCGAAGAATGGATGCTTTTGAATTATGGTGCTGGAGGAGACTCTTGAGAGTCCCATGGACTGCAAGAAGATCAAACCTATCCATTCCTAAGGAAATCAGCCCAGAGTGCTAACTGGAAGGACAGATCCTGAAGCTGAGGCTCCAATACTTTGGCCACCTCATGAGAAGAGAAGACTCCCTGGAAAAGACCCTGATGTTGGGAAAGATGGAGGGCACAAGGAGAAGGGGACGACAGAGGATGAGATGGTTGGACAGTGTTCTCGAAGCTACCAACATGAGTCTGACCAAACTGCAGGAGGCAGTGGAAGACAGGAGTGCCTGGTGTGCTCTGGTCCATGGGGTCACGAAGAGTCGGACACGACTAAACAACTAAACAACAACAACAAAATCATCAATCCATGTGGTTAGAGTTTTGCATTAATTTGTGGGTTGCTGTTTCTATATGAATATCTATTTGGACTGGGTCCACAGCTGCAAACTTTACTTGTTTAAATAATTTGCAATAAGAAAAGTAGAAGACAGGAGTGCCTGGCGTGCTCTAGTCCATGGGGTCATGAAGAGTCGGACACGATTAAACAACTAAACAACAAAACAACATTCAGGTGTAGTTTAGAGATTTTTTGCACTAATTCAGTGAAAGTGGTTAAATCGAACTAGCAAAGGGAATTATCCCCATTTACAGAGCCACTAAGCACTGTTTTTTTATACCTGCAAATACAGAACGTATTTCCAGCTTCGTTTTGGCAGATTAATTAGTAGATAAACATGCGGAGTATGTGGTTGTGCAAATCATGTCGCCCAAAGTACACAAGCATTAAATATGGCAAAATCATCTGGAAGGCCCTTTCTAACCTGTTTCAGGCAATGCAACTGAGAAAACGGTGAGGCAGGTGAGCAGCAACAGGGGAAATCAAACTAGTGCAGCGCTTGCGGGAAAAGGGAGAGAAGGGTTACTGATGTAAATAAAAGGGTGAGGGGCAGAGGAGAAATCCATCATGGTCAGTGTCCTTCAGGGTAGAGACCCAATCTTGGGGTCTGAGGCACACTTGATTGGCATCTTGCTGTAGGACTGTCAGTTGTCATTATCTTTATGAAAAATGCTGTTGCTGCAGGAATTCCAGGGAAAATACATTTCTGACTTTCTGGGTGGAAAAATGGTGTAAGAAGTATGACCTTGCATATAGCCTGGAGCCTGAAGGAAGAGGCTTTGCTCTGGAACATGAGGAGCATGCCATGATATCTTATGCCAGGAGAAGGAATGGTTGTTTTGCAACTGTTAAGTGTCGGTGTATCTTCATACCTTCATAAACCAGCAACTACCAAATGACCAAGGACCACATAAGGACCAGAGTGGCTGGGGAGACGGCCAGATGGGCGGTGTACAAATAATAAATTATTATTATATTATTATTATTTTCCTCCTATGTTTCTTGATTTCCTTGCATTTTAGCTGAAGCAGCCCATCTTTAACCAAAAAAGTAAAGGGTAAAGGGACCCCTGACCATTAGGTCCAATCATGGATGACTCTGGGGTTGCGGCGCTCATCTCGCTTTATTGGCCGAGAGAGCCGGCGTACAGCTTCCAGGTCATGTGGCTAGCATGACTAAGCCACTTCTGGTGAACCAGAGCAGCGCACGGAAACGCCGTTTACCTTCCCGCTGCAGCGGTACCTATTGATACCTATTGATCTACTTGCACTTTGACGTGCTTTCGAACTGCTAGGTTGGCAGGAGCAGGGACCAAGCAACAGGAGCTCACTCCGTCGTGGGGTTTCGAACCGCCGACCTTCCAATCGGCAAGCCCTAGGCTCTGTGGTTTAACCCACAATGCCACCTGATGTTTCTAGAGAGGTTGCTTATTTGGGGACTGAGGAATTTCGGATTGTCCGGGAAAGCCTTTCTTTTTGTTTTCTTTTTAAAACCTTCCTCACCTCATATACCTCAGGTGAAATTGGGATGTGGCCGTTTGCAGCCAGAGGTTTTATATAGGCGATTATTGAATCATGGCCTATGCTTCCATGATGGACTTCTGGTAAGAGATAGGCTTGGGAAGAAAGTGTTTGGCGGGGGGGGGGGGGTCTCACAAACCTGATCAGGAGGACTATAAACTTAACTCCTGCAGAATAATATGATACAAGCCTAGGAAATGGCATGGCACTATATACTGAAGAATGTGTGAAGCCAGGCCAACCATGTGGGGACCCATTAATATGCAAGAAAAACAGTAAGGCCTGGTTGGGGTGTTCAGTCCAGGGTTTCCAAGGCACAGAGCATGGGAAATAAACAGAATACATTCAAAATATAAACAAAGGAAGGTAAATATGATGTAACTGGCATTATTGAAACCTAGTGGGATCACATCACTGGAATGTAAGGAATATTTACAAACTGTTATAATAAAAATATAATACCGTATTTTTCCGTCTATAACACGCCCCAATGTATAAGATGACCTCCAATTTTTAACATTCTTTTATAACAACAACAACAACAACAACAACAACAACATTGTCTTATACACGGAAAAATATGGTACAATTTCTAAAACAAAAATAAAATAAAAATACAGTGGTCCCTTGACTTACGAATGACCCGACTTCCGTATTTTTCGAGTTACGAGTGAAGAAAGTGGCTGCGCGCTTACGATTTTTTTCGACCTCCGAATGGAAATCGCGGCCGTTTTAGATGCGGTTTCCTCGACTTACGAAGTTTAGATGCGTTTTTTTTTTGACGTATGAATTTTTTTCTCCCAATGCGTTCCTATGGGGACTCGACTTACGATTTTTTCGACCCACGACGGTCCCTTCGGAACACATTACATTCGTAAGTCGAGGGACCACTGTATAAACAACAGGGCCAATTGAAGTACAGTGGTACCTCAGGTTACATACGTTTCAGGTTACATACGCTTCAGGTTAAGAACTCCGCTAACCCAGAAATAATGCTTCAGGATAAGAACAGAAATTGTGCTCTGTCGGCGCAGCAGCAGTGGGAGGCCCCATTAGCTAAAGTGGTGCTTCAGGTTAAGAACAGTTTCAGGTTAAGAACGGACCTCCGGAACGAATTAAGTTCTTAACCCGAGGTACCACTGTACAGAGCCAATATATTTATCCTTTCCAGTACTTTCAGCATTCTAAAATGATCTCTAAAATGATACTGTCATAACCAGCCTTCTAAAAACAATAAGGGAGCTGGCCTGATGGGCCTCCTCTGGGAGGGAATTCTAAAATGAGGGTATAATCACTGGGAGAGCTCTATTCTGTTTTGTGAAGTGGTAGACACATTGTATTGCTTAGGTACTAAGCACACTTACATAGAAGTGCATTTTGCTCCAGTCAGTGGGTCGTGATTCTGTGTAAATGTTTTGGATTTGTGGTGCCAGTGTAATAAATTACACAAAATGGCTGGAAACAAATTTTATTCATAGCCAACAGCAGTGGAAAATTATGGCACAAATTGCATAGCGTGAAATCTTGCTGTTGACCTCATTCCATTATAAAACAACCACTGAGTGCAATCCCAAACAGCCTAGCCTGGCATTACATGAAACAATATACAGTATATTAACCTCATGCTGTTGTAAAAAAATGGTTTGATGCTTTGTGAAATTATGCTCAGACAAAAACCAAATAAGTCAGCATAATGCAACATTCACTGCTTATTGTGAATCATCAATCCAATACTTTGTGAGCAAAATCATATTAAAACTATGGTTAATTTAACCATTTAGAAAGTGTTCCATTTTAAAACATTTCGGTTGTTTGAGTTGGCTCTCTGGTGACAACATACTGAGAGGGCAACCGTTAAGTAATGCTAGCTTTTCTTTTTTACATTAGGGAGCTGAAAATGTCTAATTGAAAAAGAAAGTAAAAGACTCCCTACAACGTGATTTAGCAGAGGCATATACACCCTAATGGATTAGTTTAGCAATTTTACCATGTAAATACAGCTCAGTGTTGTGGCTGGCATCCTTCTGTCTCGAGAGACAATTGAGTGCGCCTCCGAGAGTGAAGATAAACCGCTGATGTGTCACAGCGCCTAATGTGGCTGCAGAGACCGTAACTTGCAACTGCTGCCTCTTGTGCTGTTTTTGATGCATTAGCACCAAAGTGACCTTTTTGGGGTGCAAGCCCAGTGTGTATGGAGGTCCTGGGCTGCCCAGATGACAAGACAAGATCTTGGCTTAGAATCATAGAATCATAGAGTTGGAAGAGACCACAAGGGCCATCCAGTCCAACCCCCTGCCAAGCAGGAAACACCATCAAAGCATTCCTGACAGGTAGCTGTCAAGCCTCTGCTTAAAGACCTCCAAAGAAGGAGACTCCACCACACTCCTTGGCAGCAAATTCCACTGTCGAACAGCTCTTACTGTCAGGAAGTTCTTCCTAATGTTTAGGTGGAATCTTCTTTCTTGTAGTTTGAATCCATTGCTCCGTGTCCTCTTCTCAGGAGCAGCAGAAAACAACTTTTCTCCCTCCTCTATATGACATCCTTTTATATATTTGAACATGGCTATCATATCACCCCTTAACCTTCTCTTCTCCAGGCTAAACATACCCAGCTCCCTAAGCCGTTCCTCATAAGGCATCGTTTCCAGGCCTTTGACCATTTTGGTTGCCCTCCTCTGGACACGTTCCAGCTTGTCAGTATCCTTCTTGAACTGTGGTGCCCAGAACTGGACACAGTATTCCAGGTGAGGTCTGACCAGAGCGGAATACAGTGGTACTATTACTTCCCTTGATCTAGATGCTATACTCCTATTGATGCAGCCCAGAATTGCATTGGCTTTTTTAGCTGCTGCATCACACTGTTGACTCATGTCAAGTTTATGGTCACCCAAGACTCCTAGATCCTTTTCACTTGTACTGCTCTCAAGCCAGGTGTCACCCATCCTGTATTTGTGCCTTTCATTTTTTTTGCCCAAGTGTAGTACTTTACATTTCTCCCTGTTAAAATTCATCCTGTTTGCCTTGGCCCAGTTCTCTAATCTGTCGAGGTCACCTTGAAGTGTGATCCTGTCCTCTGGGGTATTAGCCACCCCTCCCAATTTGGTGTCATCTGCAAACTTGATCAGGATGCCCTCAAGCCCATCATCCAAGTCATTGATAAAGATGTTGAATAAGACTGGGCCCAAGGCTTCACTGATGTGGTCCAAAGGAAAGCAGAGCAATATGTTTGGCATCAGCGTGGCTGCAGGAGTTGCCGGAAGGAGGCATACAAGGCACCATCCAACCACTTTAGGGACTCTACTCTGGATATGTGGAGGGTTTAATTCTTAGCCAGTGTGGTGTAGTGGTTGAGAGTGGTAGACTCGTAATCTGATGAACTGGGTTCGCTTCTCCGCTCCTCCACATGCAGCTGCTGGGTGACCTTGGGCTAGTCACACTTCTCTGAAGTCTCTCAGCCCCACTCACCACACAGAGTGTTTGTTGTGGGGAGGAAGGGAAAGGACAATGTTAGCAACTTTGAGACTTCTTCGGGTAGTGATGAAACCATTTCACTGTGATATTTGAAGGTGGCTATCTAATCTCCACTCAATCTCCTCGTTTCTAAGATGAACATACCCAGCTCTTTCAACCTTTCCTCATAAGGCTTGGCTTCCAGACCCTTGGTCATCTTGGTTGCCCTCCTCTGCACACATTCCAGCTTGCCAATATCCTTAAATCATGGTACCCATAATTGGACACAGCATTCCAGGTGTGGTCTGACCAGGGCAGAATAGAGTGGTACTATTACTTCCCTTGTAATTTCATAAAACTGTAGAGCACCCAAAATCTCTCAGTGGATCAAAGAACATAGTAAATCAAATGAGAACTTGACTGCTTTGAGAATTCTGTCCTAGCTGGTGTGGTAGGGATGGAACTATTGCTGGGGGGGGGGGTGCAGTTGCTGCAGAATTATGCATAGCTGTCAACCCTCCCTTTTTTTGCGGGAAACTCCCTTATTCCAATGCCGTTTTCCGCTGCTATCCCAGATTGTTGATATCCCTTAAATTTCCTGGATTTCAAAGGAAGCAGCTCCTCTCCCTCCCTGCTGGCCAGCGAGGCTCCTCAGCTGCGTTGCTCGGCTGCCAATAAGGAGTCTGAGACCGACTGGGGGCGGAGCTTGCATGCCTTGTGCAGCCAGACCCTCACGCCCAACCAGACAGACAGCCTGCCTGCCGTCTACGCGCTCGCTCTTTCGCTCACCCGTTCGTGCGCAGCCTTTGGAGCGCAGGGTGGCGAGGCTACTTGGTGCCATTGCACCGCCCTCGCGGCATCCCTTATTTTCAAATCCGAAAGTTTGAAAAAATCCCTTATTTTCAAATCCGAATGTTGACAGCTATGGAATTATGTGCTCACTATCATCAATCCATGTGGTTAGAGTTTTGCATTAATTTGTGGGTTGCTGTTTCTGTATGAATATCTATTTGGGCTGGGTCCACAGCTGCAAACTTTACTCATAACTACCTGTTGCTATGCCTCCTTCTCTACCCACTTGTTTAAATAATTTGCAAAAAGAAAAACCCACTTCAGATCTCAGCTATTTTCATCTGGCTAGCCTAGAAGACTTCTCATTTGCATGTAAAGTGCAGTCAATGTGAATTGATCAAAACCAAATTAACAGCAATTGGTTCCAATACTTTCCCTGTTTACACATTAGTTTTCTACCTTTAACATATAGATGTATTGAATTCAGCTTAGCAACCTGAGCATGAATGCTTTGGCCTTTAAAAGAGAAACTTATCTGTAATTAAAATCATGCACAAGTTTTAGTGGGAGCCTGTTTACTGCCCCACAAAGAAAGCTGATTTAAAAAATGAATAGATTTCCACAGAGCAGTGGATATGTTTCATTCTGAGTTAAATCCTCTAAAATTATAGCATTTGATGTTAAAGAAGCACCTGACCATATAAATGTCAACATGCTTGGGTTCAAGATAGTTTTTTTTAAGCCTATATTGATTGTTTCTAAAAAATAAGATTGCAACCAGATGCTACATTATTCCAGTGATAATTATTCTACCGTGTTTTTGCAAAAATGTATATAGTTACAATATATACCTGCAAGTACCTGGCATATGTAATTTCCTACAGTGCTGAGATGAAAAGTAATATAGGCTTTAGAATTAAACCCAGTCCTAGATATGATGCTGGCTATAAGAATATGATTTACATTACAGTGCATTGTGACGTGTTTATTATACTTTAAAATGGTAATTACTAGGACTCCCTTATACTGTTTATTCACTACAGTGTGCTGATGTGTACTACAGAAGTTGCAATAACTTATCTTGGTGTACAATGTACGCACAATCAGTACTGTAGGGTTTTCTGTTGTTGTTGTTGTTACAGCAGATAATGTGTGATGCTCGCTAGACTCGAATCGTTCCTTAGTGTATTGATTGCAATTAACTGCATAAATATGAAAACCAAGATAAGGCTTTTCCAAAGATGCTACGAAAGTACAGTCAGAAAATTAAACTTTCAGTCATTTGAGGCTGGTGTTTCCAGAAAGTAATTATAGGAATAGAGTTGCTTAAATGAACTATAAAAATAGCAAAGTTCTTGCCAGTGAAACCAGATTTTGACATCTGAAAATCTGTTTCTGAACTTAGTATCCAAGTTGAACACCACAGCTGCAGTAGTGTTAATGAAACTTTGCTCATTCCTGCTGGTTACCTGAGGAATAACCAACTTTTTCAGACTGAGCACATAGATTTCCCACCCCGCCTCCCCCGGGAATTTGTTTGAGGGCAATTCCTCAGGGCCATTCTCAGGATCCCCCCTTCCGTTGCGGGTGCGGTCATGAGACTGGAGACCGGCTGCCAAGCCTTTAGGTATGTGGCCCTGAAAGCGAAATTATGGCTATGGCTCAAGCTCTGCTTCAGACCGGTGGGTTTGGCCCCTCTGATACTGAGGGATAATTTTAAATCACCATGGGAAGGGGAGGTGGTAGAGGAAGTGCAGAAGTGTGGACTGTCCTCCCTTTATATAGAGTCCATGATGTATAGCCATGCTAAAGCGGTGATCGCTCAGAGATTGGGGGATATCGCCAGACAGGAGGACATAGCCCGCGTGAAACCTGGGGTGTTTCTGGGGGAGCAGGTGTATTGGGCTGCACCAGCTCGTTACCTGGCGGATATCCACTATGTGGAATACCGCAGACTACTCACTGCGGCCAGACTGAACGTTCTTGACTCGGCGGTTTTGAGGGGAAGATTTAGAGGAGTTCCATATGATCAGAGAACGTGCCATTGTGCTTTGGGAGAGGTAGAATCCACAGAACACATTCTACTGAGTTGTCCCTTTTATAACGACTTAAGGCAATATCTCATAGCCCCATATTTATCTCAGTTTAGTTCCCAATTAAGAGAAAGGCAGGTATCATATCTGCTAAATAAGCCCACTGGGAAAACAACCTTATCGGTGGCTAAATTTCTCTTCCTGGCGCTCAAGTGTCGGAAGCGTAAAATCGAATGCCTCGATGTGGGTTATCTGTATGAGGTCCAGTAGTGCTGTCCTATTTTATTTGTGTACCCCCCTGATGTTTTTAGTTTTATAATTCTATAATTTTGTATTGAGAAATGTTTTTCTTTCTGACTATCGGTCGAATAAAGGATATGTATGTATGATTCTAACTTTCAGTCATTTGAGGCTGGTGTTTCTAGAAAGTAATTATAGGAATAGAGTTGCTTAAATGAACTATAAAAATAGCAAAGTTCTTGCCAGTGAAACCAGATTTTGACATCTGAAAATCTGTTTCTGAACTTAGTATCCAAGTTGAACATCACAGCTGCAGTAGTGTTAATGAAACTTTGCTCATTCCTGCTGGTTACCTGAGGAATAACCAACTTTTTCAGACTGAGCACATAGATTTCCCACCCTGCCTCCCCCGGGAATTTGTTTGAGGGCAGACACCCAACCCCAGACAAAGGATCATGTTATGGCCCACCTTCAGCAATGTCTTCAGGAGGAGGTCAAGCCTCCCAACCAAGCTGAAGAATCTGGCAGCAGCTAATACAAAATCAGGATGGCAGAGTCATAATTATATACAGTGGACCCTCGACTTACGAATGTAATCCATTCCGACGGGAGCGTCGAAACTCAAAAAAATCGTAAGTCGAGTCCCCATAGGAATGCGTTGCAGAACGCATTTGTAGCTCGAAAAAATCTTCACGAGTCGAAAAAACCCTATCTAAAGCGGCCGCGGCTTCCGATCGGAAGTCGAAAAAATTCGGAAGCGGCGGCCGCTTTGATCCCTTGTAACTCAAAAAATACGGAAGTCGGGGCATTCGTACGTCGAGGGATCACTGTACATCCCTTTCCCTTACCTCCTTTGCTTTTTCAACATAATAGCTTGCCTCTGCAACCAGCGATGGCGCTACAGTTGGTGGCATGATGGAGCACCATTTCCATCCATGATTCTTCAGTTGGAATGATGCCCCATCCTAGCTACCTTTAGGTGCTTGCCTGAACGAATAAGAGTGGAAAATGTGTAAAGAAGTGGGGATGATGTCTCTGTTAGCAGGAGCGTCCTACTCTTGTGAAGGACCCTGGCAGACACACATGCCCGACTGGCATGTTCTCTCCCTCCTGGTCGTTCGTTCGGGAGCTTCAAAAGCTTTCTTCTGCCCGAACATCACAGCGACTAATGCCAAAAGCATCAGCACACTTAGGGATCCACAGAGTCTTCGCAGCATGCGTAACAACTCAGCGTTTTGGCTAATTTTATTTACATATAAACACACACGGAGCACTGCAACATGGCTCCCTCTCTCTCTAGCATCAGACAGCAAAGAACAAAGGACAATAGTCCCACTTCACGGAACACAGTAACACAAACATCCTGTCTCCGTCACTTCCCACTCTGTGGAATGAAAACATACACCGTCATGTGACAGACAACAATCCCATGACTGCAGACACGGGGAATGAATCTCCAACAGTTTCTAAGCACATTCTGTGTCACCCCTGCATGGTCAGGAACCCTGCCTTATCAATGTGCAAAAATCTGGCTTAAGCCCAAACATTCTGTGCATGCCCCCCTGCAAATTCTTTACTGTCCTCTGTTCAGGCAAATGCCTGGCGAGTCCTCTTGGGCCATGTCCATAGCTGTAAACCCTCCCCTTTTTTGTGGGAAACTCCCTTATTCCAATGCCGTTTCCCGCTGCTATCCCGGATTGTTGATATCCCTTAAATTTCCCAGATTTCAAAGGAAGCAGCTCCTCTCCCTCCCTGCCGGCCAGGGAGGCTCCTCAGCTGCGTTGCTCGGCTGCCAATAAGGAGTCTGAGACCGACTGGGGGCGGAGCTTGCATGCCTTGTGCAGCCAGACCCTCACGCCCAACCAGACAGTCAGCTGGCCTGCCTGCTGTCTATGCGCTCGCTCTTTCGCTCACCCGTCCGCGCGCAGCCTCTGGAGTGCAGGGTGGCGAGGCTACTTGGTGCCATTGCACCGCCCTCGCGGCATCCCTTATTTTCAAATCCGAAAGTTTGGGGAAAAATCCCTTATTTTCAAATCCGAAAGTTGACAGCTATGGCTGTGTCACTTCAGAGACATTGCTGGGGGATGGGGAATTGGGGGCCCACACTGTAGGTTTTCATACCAAGGGGGAAATAAAGGTTGGTGGTACAGCAAGGTTTTCCTTTCCTCAAGGCAATGTAGGCATTTTGTTTGGCAGCGACGTCCGGTGGATTCCACAAGGCAATAACTTCTTGAGGTATATGAGAGAGACTTCAAAGGACTTTCCTCTCATGAAGCTAGCACAGAAGTGAGATTGGCAGGTGTATGGAACATAATTGTCTCCCAGAAGGAAGCAGCGGTGTGTGTGTGTGTGTGTGTGTGTGTGTGTGTGTGTGTGTGTGTGTGTGTGTAGAAAAAGGACCACCTCATTATTTTAGTATTCTCCATGCGGGATTATGAGGTCTCAAGGTTTCTGGAGCTCACCTGAAGCTACTGTGTGTTTTCTGCTACAGAAATCCTTATCCACAGTCACGGGGATCCAGGGGCAGATCTACTATGAAACTAATGAAGCCTAAGTTTCAAGGCCCCTAATCTCAGAGGGGCCCCAGAAGCAACTTTAGTTCACAACGCTTTTAAAAAATATGGGTCTAGTGATTTTTTGTAGTCTATATTTCAACAGTCCCAAAGTTTGAGAGTCAGTAGCATAGATGTTGTAAAGGTCCATTGAAGAAGATAACAGTGGTTACCCAGACCTCATTGCTGGTTGCGAAGCCCCCCCCCCCCATAAAAGTTCAAGTGTCAGGACCCCAAAAATGTAGGTCCACCACTACAGGGATCCATTAAAGATTTGTGAAGAACCAGACTTAAGTTGGCCAATATTGTTAAAGATTGGTCTGCTTGACATTATTGACTTCCATTTTAAAAGGTAAAACTCTGTTTTGGGAGCCAGCTTGAAGAAGGCTGATCGCCGAAGAATTGATGCTTTTGAATTATGGTGCTGGAGGAGACTCTTGAGAGTCCCATGGACTGCAAGAAGATCAAACCTATCCATTCTTAAGGAAATCAGCCCTGAGTGCTCACTGGAAGGGCAGATCCTGAAGCTGAGGCTCCAATACTTTGGCCACCTCATAAGAAGAGAAGACTCCCTGGAAAAGACCCTGATGTTGGGAAAGATGGAGGGCACAAGGAGAAGGGGACGACAAAGGATGAGATGGTTGGACAGTGTTCTCGAAGCTACCAACATGAGTTTGACAAAACTGCGGGAGGCAGTGGAAGACAGGAGTGCCTGGCGTGCTCTGGTCCATGGGGTCATGAAGAGTTAGAAATGACTAAACAACAACAAATACTTTCAAAGTAGTCAATCTTATCAGATATGCATGTATATGGCATTTCCTTTGTTTAAGCCTGTATATTGTAGACAGAGTATTCCAGACAAGGTATGCAGGTATGTGTATTCAGTCTTCCTACTCACTGGAAATTTCTGGTTTAAATGCTAATGTTTGCCAAAGTCAGCAGCAGCACAACATACGGAACTCAGTTTGCTCTACAGGAAGTGTGGGGAATAATTACATTAACTGAAAACAGCTCTTGGGGTAGACTAGTAGGTGCTAGGCTAGCTTTTAATATGTGATACAGCTTTTAATATGTGATATTTTAATGTATTTTTTATTTTTGTTGGAAGCTGCCCAGAGTGGCTGGGGAGACCCAGCCAGATGGGCGGGGTACAAATAATAAATTATTATTATTATTATTATTATTATTATTATTATTATTATTATTTATTTGTTACCAGACAGAAGTGTGATGATGATGTTCATAACTTGCACAGCTCTAATTAGTCCAGAATATTTTGCATCATGTCTGCTACCTTGGACTTTATGAAATGGTCAGAAGAAAGGTTTTTCAGAACTATGTAACTAAAGCGTGTATGTACCCTACTTATACTTGAAACAATACACATACTTCTACGCTTTGGCTGCCCAGATATCTGATTTCTTTATAATTCATCTAGTTTTATCTATTGCATTATTTCCCCTCTGTATCTGAACCCTCTGGGTATGTCTATGCTTATATGTTCTGTTGTGCTTCATACTCTTTATTTGAAGAAACTGAGGCACCCTCAATTGCTTGAAGGACAGAAAGAAAAGCTGTAGAGACTTATAATGGTGGCATCAAAGTACTCCCATTTGTGATTTTTTTTTAAATGAAATTGAATATTATAAAGTTGCAAGGTTAGGCGGTCTGTGGAAAATCCCTACATGGCCCTGGTGGGCCAAATTTGGCACATGGGCAGGGCTGCCCACCTGTCAGTCAACTAACATTGTAGTGGCGTCAGGTGATGCGGCACTTTGAAGCCCCGGTTGTCAAAACAACCCGCCTCTTCCATCGTCCAAAATAAATGTGATCTTGCCCAAAATTAGCATCAGTGGTGCCAGTACTGCTCTGCAGCAGTGACAGAACAGGCAGTGGCAACAGCAGCAGCTAGTCAGGCATCCCCAAACTGCGGCCCTCCAGATGTTTTGGCCTACAACTCCCATGATTCCTAGCTAACAGGACCAGTGGTCAGGGATGATGGGAATTGTAGTCAAAAACATCTGGAGGGCCGAAGTTTGGGGATGCCTGAGCTAGGTCATGGGTAGGCAAACTAAAGCCCGGGGACCAGATCTGGCCCAATCGCCTTCTAAATCCGGCCCGCGGACGGTCCAGGAATCAGCGTGTTTTTACATGAGTAGAATGTGTCCTTTTATTTAAAATGCATCTCTGGGTTAGTTGTGGGGCATAGGAATTCGTTCTTTTTTTTCTTTCCAAAAATATAGCCCAGCCCCCCACAAGGTCTGAGGGACAGTGGACCGGCCCCCTGCTGAAAAAGTTTGCTGACCCCTGAGCTAGGTGGTGGCAGGAGCGGTGGCAGCGGCGAGGAAAAGTGGCACTTTCCTTTTCGCCTCAAGTGGCAAAATGGGATGCCCGCTCTTGAGCACTGGGCTGTTTACAAAGGACTTTCAAACATGCCCCTGCAGTTCTGTGAGCCTCCAGTTTCCAGTGTGGCGAGGCTACCTGAAGAAAGTATATTATTGTACCTGTACCTCATACTTTTATGCCTTATTACTGAAACTAACTCTCTATGCTTTAAAATAAGGGCTTTGTTTAAGAAATCAAGATGCTGTGTCTCACTGTGCCTTATTGCCGCGTTAGCAGAACATGTATATATTTAGCCATGTTTTCAGTCTGGAAGGAAAGACGTCCATCATGGTCATAACGGTCTCATAGTCACAAGATGTTTTTGGCAAACAGCCTATGAGGATGTCTGGAGGGAACGGGCTTTTTGCTTAGTGTGTCACAAGGGGATTTTTGGCTTGGTTTGATTATATCATAGGAACGCCTAATATGGTCAACGTAACTTAAAATTAAGAAAAGAGAAGTAATCTTTAAAAGGACAAAAGGAAGGGCGATGTCAACGCTTATTGGTTTAATTTTTCTACAATGTATGAATATGTAATATCTGAAGAGATCTATAAAACCTCTGGACACCATTGTTTCGAGGTCCAGATTTTTGGAGGTTACTCACTGGACCTTATTGCTCAGCAATAAAAACTTGCTCTCAATTTCTCTGAAAACTGCGTTTTAGTAATTATAATAAGAACTAAGGTTCCCATTCTCATGCAACATCAGAAGTTCAAAGTGCAGCACTGGCTTGCTTTGGAAGGTTAAGGAGTAGCGCAAGGCTGTTTGAAAGCAGTTTTCCTAAGAGCCCTGAGAAGGAACACTCCTCTGATGGAAGGATGGGCGTGCCTTTGCACCAGCAAAAGAACTGTTGGGAGTTCATATTAAGCTCCTGATTTTTCTACCACCCCAAACCTGACATCTGGTATCACGCCCGTTGTAGGACAGTGTGTGTGTGTGACTTCCTCAAGAGGACTGGTGTGGCCCAGAGGCTTCCTACTCTCTCCTAGGTCTTCCTCAAAATGTATTTCTTTGTTGTTGTTGTTACAAATAAGATGGCAAAGAATCCCTGAACATGCAGGACAATGTATGTTTCATATACATAGTACTGTAAAACTTAAATAGAATCATAGAATCATAGAGTTGGAAGAGACCACAAGGGCCATCCAGTCCAACCCCCTGCCAAGCAGGAAACACCATCAAAGCATTCCTGACAGGTGGCTGTCAAGCCTCTGCTTAAAGACCTCCAAAGAAGGAGACTCCACCACACTCCTTGGCAGCAAATTCCACTGTCAAACAGCTCTTACTGTCAGGAAGTTCTTCCTAATGTTTAGGTGGAATCTTCTTTCTTGTAGTTTGAATCCATTGCTCCGTGTCCTCTTCTCAGGAGCAGCAGAAAACAACCTTTCTCCCTCCTCTATATGACATCCTTTTATATATTTGAACATGGCTATCATATCACCCCTTAACCTTCTCTTCTCCAGGCTAAACATACCCAGCTCCCTAAGCCATTCCTCATAAGGCATCGTTTCCAGGCCTTTGACCATTTTGGTTGCCCTCCTCTGGACACGTTCCAGCTTGTCAGTATCCTTCTTGAACTGTGGTGCCCAGAACTGGACACAGTATTCCAGGTGAGGTCTGACCAGAGCGGAATACAGTGGTACTATTACTTCCCTTGATCTAGATGCTATACTATATAATGTTATATAATACTGTAAAACTTAAATTTAGAATTTTGATGTAATTTGATGCATTGTGTGATATTACCAGCTGACGAAGACATCCATATCAAAACAGGGCCCTGTCCTGGTTACTTTTCCTGAATCGACTCTTCACTCCAGCTTTACTTATAAAACGATCCTTTTGAATACTTTTGAATACTTTTGAATACGGACTGATATACATTTATTGTTACTTGAAATTTCTTATGTTCTTATACTGTAACGAATTATTGTTTACTCATACAACTGTGAATTTGAAGTTGTATTTTTCATTTGAAGCCACACATACTATTGTGAACTTGAAACTGTTTTTCTTATTTGAATTGACATTCTCTGCCTAAGACTGTAATTCTTACCAGAATACCTACTTTTATTTAACTATAACTCGCGAGTAGGATTCATTCCTAGTATTGAGATTTCTGGCCAGAGCTCTTGGTGTGTATCTCCTTTCAGTATCCTATATAATAAAGTGCCTGTGTCCGTGCGTACGTTCTGTGCATCAGTGGAAATGCGCTACTGCGCATGTCCCTGTCCCACACGGACGCAGGGATTGGAGGGGGCGGGGAGGGGGGCGTGTCCGAGAGGCGGCGGCGGCGCACGCGCGTTGTCAGTTGCGCCAGCGCCGCTGCCTCGCACGGACGAAGAGCCCAATCCCTGCGGCTCCGAGGCCTAGCGGCCTCGGACGGCCCATCCAACGGAGCGCCGGTGCTCCCGAAGCCAAGGAGGGCCGACCCATCCTCGCCGCCGCTACCGCCGCCGCTGCAGCCGCCCCCGGGGAAAAGTAAGAAGGGGGAGGGAGCCCCTCTGGCGGGATTTCAACCCGGGCCTCCTCACCTCCTCCTCCTGGGGCTCTGCCTCCTCCTGCCTCCTCCTCCTCTAGCGCCCGTTATTAACGGGCTAAATTCACTAGTAACTAATAACAAGAACTCCAATTTATTTAATGTTTAATATACCATGCAAGATCTCCCATTTCCACTTGATGGACTTTCTGAAGGTTCCAGATACTGCTGGAGCGCGCGGGAGAAAACATTGATGTGATGTTCGATAAATGTAGCATGCCATCTCTATGATTGTTTGTGATCATGACATTTTAAAGCTGTGGCTTTTCTGTCATTTTCTAAAGTATTGTTTTAGAGGGTTGTGACAGAGGTAAACAAAAGGAAAGGCAGAAATGCCACCTGTCTCCCTAGACTGCTCAGAATGAAAAATGGAAGTTAAACCTATTTGGATGAAATCATTGCAGATGTTAACTGTGCACCTGTAAGATCAGAATTCGCTTCCAGACTACTGAAAGAGAGGTGTCATAGCTGGAAACCAAGATTACTGGAATAGTGTTGGAGCCTGTTACCAAAATGATAGGTGACCTTTGGCTTCATAGTATTTCTTGTGGAGCTGATGGATGGGAGGAAGCCAGTTGTGTTGGCTTAAATTCTTGAGAAGTAACAGGGTCACACTCTCCCTGTGCCAGACCAACTCTGCGTTACAAAGATGTCTGCAAACATGACATGAAGGCTGGCAACATCAACCCTGCCTGGTGGGAATCCCTCACAGATGACCGTGGTGCCTGGAGACAGACAGTCGAGTTGAATATTCAGAGCAGTGACCAGAGGAGAAATGACTGCTGGGAGGAGCGCAGACAGAAGAAACGCCATGCTGCTTCCGCAGCAGCACAACTGGACGCTTTCGTCTGCCCCAGCTGCAACAAAACATGTCTCTCCCGCATTGGTCTCTGCAAGCTACAGCTGCGGATTTCCAGCAGCTTGTTCTCACCCCCAAAGGTGCACTCCTCCATTGTCTCCTGAGACAGATGGATGCTAGCCAGGTATATTATCATCTACCCAACGGAGTCTTGTTGTCTGGGTAGGCCAAGGTGTGGCGGTTACCTCAACCTATGCAGAACCCCCAGACGTTTCATGGTCCGTTGGCACCTACATTAACCACGGTGTTTTACTCACTGCCACCAACCAGTATGTCTGGTAATAATTCACTTCACTTCACGAGGAGAACGTTAGAACCAAACGATGTTTATTAAAGTACAACTCTTAAGCATGTGGTTTCACAATAAATGGTTTTTCTTAGCTTGCTATCTTGTATCTTAACAGTTCCTAACAGTTCCTATCCTCTTCCTAATTCTCCCTTCTCTCTCTACAGCCCCCTCTATCTCTAACTGCCACTTCCTCGGACTTAACCTAACTCTGCACTTAACAGCCAACCCTCACCCAACTCCAACTTAACTGCCTTTTACACTCTCTGGGGTGGGTTTATATAGCCACTTAACCCCGCCCCCTTAAGGTTCTAACTGCCTGAAGCCTTTAACCCTTTCCTTGCTGTCCCACATTTAGGCTGAACGCCACACAAGGTCTCAATCCACAGTGCCTGAGTTTGCACCCCGGAGAGGTCACTTCGGTGCTGCAAACACAGCAAAAACAATCTGGGAGTTAGCAGTTACGAGCTATAAGCTCAACCTGATTGGCGCAAGGTATAAGGTACAAGGGTGGCGCTGTGGACTAAACCACAGAGCCTTAGTGCAGCTATACACATCAAGCAATTAAGAATTGGCTGAAGGCCAAGATCTTCCTATCTCTGCCTGGTAACAGGGCCTTAGTTACAACCATCTCATTGGGTGGAAAGTTCCATAAAGGCAAGAGTGACCATGTGCTCGTGTGGTTGGTGTGATTAATGGAGTTTGCGACTGTTGGAGAAGGTTGTGAGAGAGAGATAGTGAAAGGTTTTGCTTTTGTTTCTTTATTTTCCTAAGTCTGTATATAGTAACTTGTGGATACTGTTTGCTTCAATAAAGCTGTATATAGTTATCAAGTTACTAGTGGCACTGAGTTCCTGCGTCATCGTGTTCTGTCAACGCTATACAACCAGTAGCTTCCTGAAGGACTGCGTGCACTCTGCTGTGTCCAGAATTCTGTTCTTTCCTGACACAAATTCCGGTCAACTCTGAGGAGGGACTGGATCAGTTCCCCCCCCTCCTCCCTTTCTGACAAACTACTTCCGCCTCTGTTCACACCTTTGTGAACTTCCTGAGAGCTTTGGCTAGGTTCCAGCCCACTCTCAGCCGTTCCCTTATCACCCGGCATTCCAAGGGGTGGGGGAGTTGGCACTAGCTGCTGTTCATCCTGCATGAAAGTTAACTCTCTCTGTTCCCGGCTGCTTTCTTCCATTGGCTGCAAACCTTCACTGGGAGCTGGCTCATTCCTGACAGTGTTGGGAACTAGGATCCATGCCAGAAGACATGTGATTCCAGCATTGTGACCTTCTTGGTATGGAGTTCTCTTCCATACTCAGTGATAGCCTTTTGTTCCAGGAAAGGCTAAGGAGAGATGCAGAATACCATCCCACAGACAGGCCAAAGAATGACCAAGGAAACTTCATCACATGGTTTCGTATGCTCATTGCCATTCAGAATTTTCATTGTGCCCCCTGCCACAAGTCATAGCATTAAAACAAAACAAAATAAAAAAATAAAAATATTCCTTCCAGTAGCACCTTAGAGACCAACTAAGTTTGTTCTTGGTATGAGCTTTCGTGTGCATGCACACTTCTTCAGATACACTGAAACAGAAGTCACCAGACCCTTATATATAGTGAGAGGGTGGGAGGGGTATTACTCAGAGGGGTGGTGGGAATGGGTGATAGGCTGATAGCTGTGGTAAACCTGTTGACGACTGTTAACGACTGCAATTAGTCTTACAGGAAAAAGCAAGGGGTGAGAAGGTTAAAAATAGCTTTGTCATGTATAATGAGATAAGAATCCAATGTCTTTATTCAGACCAGGTCTCTCCATGGTTTTAAGTTTGGTAATGAGCTGCAATTCAGCAACTTCTCTTTCCAGTCTATTTCTGAAATTCCTTTGCAATAAGACAGCTACTTTGAGATCTTGTATAGGATGTCCTGGGAGATTGAAGTGTTCTCCTACTGGTTTCTCTGTCTTGTGATTCCTGATGTCAGATTTATGTCCATTTATCCTTTGGCGTAGAGTTTGGCCTGTTTGTCCAATATAGAGAGCTGAAGGGCACTGTTGGCATTTGATGGCATACACAATGTTAGACGATGAGCAATTAAATAGTCCTGAGATGGTGTGTTTGATGTTGTTGGGACCAGTAATGGTGTTGTCCGGGTGTATGTGGCAGCAAAGTTGGCATCTGGGTTTATTGCAGGCTCTGGTGCCAGTGTCCGTGTTAAGTCTGGTTGTAGTATTATTGTGGGTGAGGAGTTGTTTAAGGTGAGGAGTTGTTTAAGATAAAACAGTAATTAAAACAGTAATCTAGTCTGTTGTGTCTTGATAATGTGCTGGCAATTAAGTGTCAGATTCCAAAATAAACAGACACATATTGTCCCATCAAGTTCAGAAGGGATATTCTTTGCTTGCAATGGAACATCACCCAAAATATACAATTAGATATCCTAACATATGTCAACACTGAGAATGGGTTAGTTGAACACGAACAAGTTTTGAATCCATTGTACTCCTGACTTTGTGACGACTGCTTATGAAGATGCTGCGTTCATTTAGGTGAATTAGGAACATAACCTGTGAGGAAGAAGATAAGTCAATATATCTAAAAGACCTGAGGAGGTTGCTGAGCTGAAGTAAAGGGAGGTCCAATACAGAAAGCAGTGACTGATTCATTCGTCAGTTGCTCAGTAGTGTCCAATTTCTGCATCCATCAAAGATAACCTGCAGCCAGTGTAAGCGTTTTGTGTTGTTTTTTGAGGCTACTTCCATTTTCAATTTTCATAAGGGTTCCTCCCCATGCTTCCCCACCCATTGATAGTTAATTGCTTTCTCCGAGTGGTGTATTTAAAGTGGCAGAATAAGACTTCTAATTAATAGATAGTGCTACAATTGTGGAGCAAGTATATTTTGAAAACTGCTGTTAATTAGCATGGCTCCATATTTAACACAGTGATTGTTTTACTCTGATACGTCTTGCAGCAGACATGTAAACACATTACTGCCACAAATCAGAAAATTAAGCATAATAATGAAACAAGGTTCTTAGTACAATCCTTTAAGATATGGTCTGTCTAAGGAACTGCACAAATTCAAGTACTAGAAGCAAAAAGCTAGCTTACCGAGCTTCTGCTGGCTAGATGTCTCTATGTATGAATGAGTGAGTCAGGAAGACAGACTGGCCAACTGAGTGACCAATAGGCTTTGGATTTTCTCGAGATTTATTTATTTATTTTTCAATGATTTTTATTGAGTTTCCACATAAACATATTATTTACACATCTGATTATTACATCTTATCCTATATAATAATCTTGCTATGTCCCTGCTTTTCCGTGTGTCACGGAAGTGCGTTCTGCGCATGTCACACGGGGACGCAGGGATTGGAGGGGGCGGAGAGGGGGGCGGGACGACGCAGAGACACTTCCGGCCGGGCGAAACTGCGCCGCCGCCATTGCCGGGCCGCCGCCGCCGCTACCACCTCGACGGAGGAGCCCCGAGGAGGAGGAGGAGGACGGCCGGCCCGGCCTGGAGGCAGCGGCGGCGAGGAGGACGAGGACGCCGCCAAGCAACCTCCTCGCCCCGGCCGCCGCCGCTGGCCGCCTCCGCACCTCGGGTCCCGCTCGCCCCCGCTAGAGCCCGTTATCAACGGGCTGAATTCAACTAGTATTTCATAATTATACAGATGGTTTCTAAACTATTTGTTACTTCGTAAAAGAATAAAAAGAATAAAAAGAATAAAGGATAAAAAAGGAGGGGGAAGGGGAGGGGGGAAGGGGGAAAAAAGAAAAAAGGGGGGGAAAGACTTCCCCACTTCCTTCTTCTGTTATTTTTGTAGTCATTCTTAATTTATGCAGTTTAGACCTTCCTTATTGAATTGATCATTTTACAAATGCTATTCCAGTACTGTAGTTACAATCTTCTAGATAGCCATTTCCATATTTCCACCCTTATGTCTTTCATAAAATATCAATATACTCAATTTATGTCCGATATCTATACATTGTATTGGCTTATTATTTCCTTTATATTTGCTCAATTAAAAAAATATATTATCATTTCGTAATTGTTATCACTTTTCTCCATTATCTCTTACATTTAGTGTCAATGTATTTTAGTTATATCTATCAACCATACATTGTATTTTTCTTTCATTGTTCATTCCCAATAAAGAATTTTAAAGTTTAGTTATGAGTTTCAAGGATTTTCTCGAGATTTAACTTAACAATGAAAGTCTGTAGTGAGGTCATAAAATAGGTACATTTTGCACCTGGCTGATAAAATTCTCTTCCATACTTCCTAAAGCTGCCTATAGAATCCCTAGTGAAGAATGAGGTGGTAAATTGATCCAATCCATTTTTTTCAGATAAAGACATAGGGGCAAAAAGCATAGAGCTGCCAGATATTGTTTTCCTTCAAGAAACCGATAAATAAGGGCGATACGTTGCTGTGACATCACTGAATCACTGACCATTATTGAGTTGCAGGTTCCTCGAAATCAAGGCATTATCTGTTGCCGCTTAAGAAGGTTGAAAGAGGGAGTTGTCATGTTTTTGTTTTTAAAGAAATATTATTTAAAATATATTGTCCATTTAAAATAATGAAGTGTGGGAAATTATTTAGGACCAATGAGGTTTTGCTTCATCTTATGCAGAAAACCCAGAGTGGATGGAGTGTAAACTGTACACAGGGAGCAATGCAGGAATCCTTTGCCCATCATTGGGCTCAAACACATAATCCTGAGATTAAGAGTCTCATACTCTACCAACTGGAAGAATAATTGGAATAAGAATTCTACCAAAGCTAGGGAAAGATTCTGAGAAGGTAGAATGCTATTATCCTATTACTTTAGTGTTGTTGGGTTTGTTTGTTTTTTTAAAAAAATGCACTACTACCAGCTTCTAGGTTAAATGCAGGTGTAGACGCACCAACTGTCATTGAACCACATCAGAAATAAACAAACCATAGAATGAATTAGGAGATTATTAAATGCAGTACAGTGGTACCTCGGGTTACAAACACCTCAGGGTACAGACACTTTGTCATGTGTCACCCAGCAGCTGCATGTGGAGGAGCGGGGACGCGAACCCGGTTCACCAGATTACGAGACTACCGCTCTTAACCACTACACCACACGGGCTCTCATAAATCTAATAAATAAATGAACAAATATTGCTACTAGGTACTTGTAAGGCCTTTGATTTAATTGAATGGACCTTTTTATTAGCATTGAGGAAAATGGACAAAGACAATAGTGTATAAAAACAAGTGCCTGAATATGTGTGTGTGTGACTCTGTTTAAGTGAGGGTGCTAGTGAACAAATTTGATTTATCCAAGATCCAAATGGGTTGAGATAGCAACCAAGGCTGCCCACTATTCCTACTGTTTGGTGCCATATTGATGGAACACAATATAGTATAGATAGACTCTGGGAATAGTGGGGGAGGAAATCCCCAAAAAAGACATTTCATTCTTTCTGTATTCCACTACTGCTGCGAGGCTACTATTAGCTAAGAACTGGAAGACTCAAGACATACCAACTATAGATGAATGGCAAATGAAGATGATGGACTTTATGGAACTGGCCGAACTGACTGGGAGACTCCGCGACCAGGGAGAAGAAATGTTGGAAGAAGATTGGAAGAAATTCAAATTATATTTGAAAAAAAATTGTAATATATAATGTACCTTAGGGAAGTTAATACAGGCTTTCGGTGTAGAGGTAGAATTTAGGTTAAGTTGTATAGAAGGTTTTCGAGTAAAATTAGGTTAATTTTGTATTTTTTTGTATTGATTCAAAGGTTATCATATCTGTATTACTATTGTCTGTAAAGTAACTGCATTCCTGTTCCAGAAGGAACAGCTACTATTGGTTCATTCAAGCTGCTGCATTTGGATCTTCAGTCTTATTGGTTCCCACCAAAAAGCTGCTGTGTGATTGCTTGAGATTGTTCCCTTCATATGTATCTTTTCCTAGCCAGTCCTCTGTCCCTATAAATGTAGCTTCCCTACCCTCAGTTTCCTCAGTCTTGTTTTGCCTGAATAAAGAATTGCTACATGAAGACGCTTTCTCCTGCCTGCTATGTCAGAGAGCTGAAATCACTTGCTGAAATCATTAACCCCACACTACAACAATTTAATGTACCTTAGGGAAGTTAATACAGGCTTTCGGTGTAGAGGTAGAATTTAGGTTAAGTTGTATAGAAGGTTTTCGAGTAAAATTAGGTTAATTTTGTATTTTTTTACATTTAAAAATTGTCTAAGATGATTAGTAATGAAATTCAGATGGGGGGGGGGGGAACCGGAGAAAGTCATGTAACAATGTTAAGGAAAGTTATGATGGAAAAAGAATTATTTGTGTTTTGTTTGTTTTTATGTTTGTTTGTTTTTTGTTTCTTATAAAATGAATAAAAATTATTTTTTAAAAATATATAGTATAGATAGATAAAAGGGGAGATGATCAGGTCATCATTAAGTGGTGATTCTTGAGAAGCTCCCAGTTAATACGACAGTACAAAAACTCCAAGAAATAGTGCCCACAATCCTCTGGAAAAATCCCTGCATTGCCAGACTGCAGTCATATCGGATAATAAGCGGAGACTTTCAGCTGGAAATGCAGGATTCACCCATAAATTCACAGTGTGGTCTTGGGCAGATCATTGTGTCAACCTCATGTCTCTCTGTAAAAATGAGAGCAGGGAACCGGTTTGATTATGAATTTGAGCAGTTGGTATAGAGATGATAAATAACAGTAACGGGTTTGGCTATCACATTTGAACAAGGAGATTTATTAACTCGAAGGGATTCAGAACTGAAGAAAATCCTATAAGGAAAGGCTAAAAGAATAAATGATGTTTTTCCCCAATATATAAACAGATTATTGGTAAGGAGAGATTATTGGTATACTAGTCCATAGTGTACACAAAAGACAGATCAGGATGCACTGTTAAGACTATAAGAAGGCAGATACAGTTAAATATGACAGTAAAGGCATATTTTTGAAGGCTAATCCCTTAGATATTTTCAAAGAATGTGAACAACTTTTAAAAGGTTAGAAGACCTTCCTACATGAACTGGCTTTCAGGAATTAGAATTAAATCAGCTGAAAGTGGCTTTCTATACAATGGAGTTTCTACCGGAATGGTGGTTCTCAGTAGGGCTCTTCATAGAATCATAGAGTTGGAAGAGACCACAAGGGCCATCCAGTCTAACCCCCTGCCAAGCAGGAACACCATCAAAGCATTCTTGACAGATGGCTGTCAAGCCTCTCCTTAAAGACCTCCAAAGAAGGAGACTCCACCACACTCCTTGGCAGCAAATTCCACTGTCAAACAGCTCTTACTGTCAGAAAGTTCTTCCTAATGTTTAGGTAGAATCTTCTTTCTTGTAGTTTGAATCCATTGCCCCATGTCCGCTTCTCTGGAGCAGCAGAAAACAACCTGTCTCCCTCCTCTATATGGCATCCTTTTATATATTTGAACATGCCCTCTTTTGGTTGCCCTCTTCTGGACATGTTCCAGCTTGTCAGTATCCTTCTTGAACTGTGGTGCCCAGAATTGGACACAGTATTCCAGGTGGGGTCTCACCAGAACGGAATACAGTGGTACTATTACTTCCCTTGATCTAGATGCTATACTCTGTATTTGTGCCTTTCATTTTTTTTGCCCAAGTGTAGTACTTTACTTTACTTAAAATTCATCCTGTTTGCCTTGGCCCAGTTCTCTAATCTGCTAAGGTCATTTTGAAGTGTGATCCTGTCCTCTCCCAATTTGGTGTCATCTGCAAACTTGATCAGGATGCCCTCAAGCCCATCATCCAAGTCATTGATAAAGATGTTGAATAAGACAGAACCCTGTGGCTCCCCACTAGTCACTTCTCTCCTTTTATATCCTTTTATATATTTGAACATGGCTATCATATCACCCCTTAACCTTCTCTTCTCCAGGCTAAACATACCCAGCTCCCTAAGCCGTTCCTCATAAGGCATCGTTTCCAAGCCTTTGACCATTTTGGTTGCCCTCTTCTGGACACGTTCCAGCTTGTCAGTATCCCAGATTTGATTCGGGGCCCAATTCAATGATTCACAATCCAGTATGTTTTGAACCCAGCTAGATTATGGGCTGAACGATGATACTGCTCTAAGTGGACCTGGCCCAAGGCCAACCCAATCCCTGCGTGTTTTAGATGGTGCAGAGCATTCTGGGGCTGCTCTGGGACTCATACACAATTCATGGGGGAATTTTTGGGTCCCACCATTGCTTCTTGTATGATGACCTAGAATATTTCCAACATATCCCTGTGGCTGCTAATTGCAGAAGAAGGCAAGCAAAAGTGGGCAAGTTGTGTTTGCCCATCATTAATGACCTCACTACGGGTCCCTGAATGACAGCTTGAAAACGAGCGATGTGACATATTTGACAGTATTTGTTGGTTGACTCAAGGCCATAGTTAATATTTGATGGCAGATACATTATATGTAATATTTGATGGCAGATACATTATATTTTTTAACTTACAGCGTTTGATTGTTAGCATGCAATGGTATTTAATTTCTGACAGCCTTTGATAGATAACATGCAATTATAATTGGTTTGTATGACAGATAATAGCTTATAAGAATTCATATTTGGAGTCCACCAAAATTAAATATTCAAGACCCCTGCCACATCTAAAGCATTTGAATTTACAGCTTAAAGCATGGGTAGGGTAGGCAAACTAAGGTCCGGGGGCTGGATCTGGCCCAATCGCCTTCTCAATCCGGCCCGCAGACGGTCCGGGAATCAGCGTGTTTTTACATGAGTAGAATGTGCCCTTTTATTTAAAATGAATCTCTGGGTTATTTGTGGGGCCTGCCTGGTGTTTTTACATGAGCAGAATGTGTCCTTTTATTTAAAATGCATCTCTGGGTTATTTGTGAGGCCTGCCTGGTGTTTTTACATGAGCAGAATGTGTCCTTTTAGTTAAAATGCATCTCTGGGTTATTTGTGGGGCCTGCCTGGTGTTTGCACATGAGTAGAATGTGTCCTTTTAGTTAAAATGCATCTCTGGGTTATTTGTGGGGCCTGCCTGGTGTTTTCACATGAGTAGAATGTGTCCTTTTAGTTAAAATGCATCTCTGGGTTATTTGTGGGGCCTGCCTGGTGTTTGCACATGAGTAGAATGTGTCCTTTTATTTAAAATGTATCTCTGGGTTATTTGTGGGCCATAGGAATTCGTTCTTTTTTTTCTTCCCCAAAATATAGTCCGGCCCCCCACAAGGTCTGAGGGACAGTGGACCGACCCCCTGCTGAAAAAGTTTGCTGACCCCTGGCTTAAAGTATCACATTCAAAATGCAAATTTGGAACCTCTTAATCAGAAATTGAAATACAAACTTAGAAAACGAGGCAGGTTTTCCGTCTCTCTCGATTTCGAAACGGACAATTTCTGCAATTAAGGTTTGGATTGCAAGCTAGTAATATCAAACAATGCATCAAATTACATCAAAATTCTAAATTATAAGTTTAAGTTTTACAGCATTATATGACATTTGGTTCCTTACCTAATTTTTGAGTTTGTGTTAGGGAAGCTTTTAATGTTTGATGGATTATTGTATTTTAATATTTTGTTGGAAGCTGCGCAGAGTAGCTGGGGAAACCCAGCCAGATGGGCGGGGTATAAATAATAGATTCTTCTTCTTCTTCTTCTTCTTCTTCTTCTTCTTCTTCTTCTATACCATCTATATAACTTCTATAGTAATTGTGAATGTTATTCTGTCAGGTTTGCCATTGCATTCTCAGGTTATAGGATTTAGCTTCCCTTGCATTTGGGGGGGGGGGGAAGAGTTGTCAAAGTCTCTGGATCTAAAGAGAATTGTTTGAAAGATTTGCTGCTACTCACAACAACTTCACTAAGCTAAATAATGCGTTACCAGATGAAATCCCAGTTGTACAAATTATGTGGAATGTGTAACAAAAATAAATTCCTTGCTCCCCTGCTAATGGATTTTACCAGCCCTTCATTCCCCCAAATGAATTATTCCTGGGCTGCCTGTTTTAGTATCAGCCATTTTAGAACAGGGCAGGGGAGTTCAACTGCGTTCCAGTAGGGTGAGTTTCAACTGCAAAAGTAAGTAATGTCACGGGACACACTTTCCAAGGTTCAGATATTTTAGATTTATAAGTAACTGAAATATTGTATCAAGGTTCACAAACTTTAGAGTAACTTTCTGGAAAACTGGTCTAACAGAATTGATAACCAAGAAGAAGAAGAAGAAAGGTTTTCGCTCTCGGAAGTGTCACATTGCCACCGCCACCCGCAACTTTCTTAACCATATACAGAAGAAGAGTTTGGATTTGATATCCCGCTTTATCACTACCCGAAGGAGTCTCAAAGCGGCTCACATTCTCCTTTCCCTTCCTCCCCCACAACAAACACTCTGTGAGGTGAGTGAGGCTGAGAGACTTCAAAGAAGTGTGACTGGCCCAAGGTCACCCAGCAGCTGCATGTGGAGGAGCGGAGACGCGAACCCAGTTCACCAGATTACGAGTCTACCGCTCTTAACCACTACACCACACTGGCAGGTGTTTCACCTGCTGATTAAGACATAAGAAAACTTTGCTAGGGAAGAAACTGTGCACAGGCCAGTTCTTTTGTGAAGAATCAGGAATCCTCCGAAACAAAAAGAACACTAAATTAAATGATTTTCTTTAAGCGATATTGGCAAGTCTGCAATTGTGATCAATTCTTAAAGTTGGCCCCCAAAAAAGCACACAGGCTTGTTTCCTTGATTTATTGATGGTAGCTCCATATCCTGTATATAACAAAGCAAACAGCAATCTAATTAGATCCAGAAATCCTGATTTGAAGATAATTTAGGTAATTTATTCCGACTGCTGATCTTCCTGGCACTGAGGTTACGCTGGAAGCCCCTCTGAACCATTTTAAGCAGCCTTTTAAGAAGCTATCCAACAATGAAGATTAAACATTAGCTGATTACCGACAAGTAATTAACAATGTCAACGAAACACAGAAACTGAATTAATAATAATTATATCATCAACATGATGATCATCTTGTAGAGAATCCCAGAGAAGAGGAGAGGTTAATTACTCACTGCTAACAGAACAGCACCAAGTCGACCGCAACCATGCCTCTGGATGGTGTTAACTGCCAGGCAGATAATTAATTAACATCATAATTGTAATGCAGCAAGCATGAAAATATTGAATTATTACACAATTTCCTTTCTCCTACCTACTGCAGACACTCTATAACTTTATGGTGCACACAGATGGGCAATTTTTCACACAGTTCACGACAAAGAATTGCACATGGAGGGGGCAAAGTTTACACCCCATTCCACGATATGACACTGGTTTTGCTCCACTTTGTGAGATAATTCCCCCCTCCCTCCCCATGCCAGCTCTTTAAATTAGTACATGCATCGGAATGACTGGTCTGTGCAAAAGTCTCAAACTCTCCTCTTTCTGGCCATTGTCTTATATTTCCTGCTTCATTTTTGAGACATCTACTTACTTCCTTTTTAGCACAGCAAATTTGCATGATTTCATCCACACACAGACAGGTTGCATTTTTAAAGCATATTGCCACTGCCGTTGATGCCGATTTCGGGCAAAATTGTACGCAGGCTGAGACCCTCCCTACCCGCAGACTGTCTCGCCAGAGTGGTGCATGCTCTGGTTATCTCCCGCTTGGACTACTGCAATGCGCTCTACGTGGGGCTACCTTTGAAGGTGACCCGGAAACTGCAATTAATCCAGAATGCGGCAGCTAGACTGGTGACTGGGAGTGGCCGCCAGGACCACATAACACCGGTCCTGAGAGATCTACATTGGCTCTCAGTACGTTTCCAAGCACAATTCAAAGTGTTGGTGCTGACCTTTAAAGCCCTAAACGGCCTCGGTCGTGTATACCTGAAGGAGCCTCTCCACCCCCATCATTCAGCCCAGAAGTCCAGGTCCGAGGGCTTTCTGGCAGTTCCCTCATTGCGAGAAGTGAGGTTACAGGGAACCAGGCAGAGGGCCTTCTCGGTAGTGGCGCCCGCCCTGTGGAACGCCCTTCCAGCAGAGGTCAAGGAAATAAGCAGTTATCCTATTTTTAAAAGACATCTGAGGGCAGCCCTGTTTAGGGAAGTTTTTAATATTTAATGCTGTATTGTTTTTAACACTTGATTGGGAGCCGCCCAGAGTGGCTGGGGAAACTCAGCCAGATGGGCAGGGTACAAATAATAAATTATGATGATGATGATGATGTGGCGATTTTGGGGAAAGATCTCGGGACGCGACCATGTCCCAAATCATAAGCTTTTTTGTTAGGTATTTTTAGGACAAGAATTGCCGAAGAAAAATTGGACATTATTTATGTAAACTACAACAGCAGCAAAACTGCAAGCACAAAACTGGAAGACTGGAGAAATACCATCAAAAGAAGAATGGCAAGAAAAACTGATGAACTTTGCGGAGCTAGCAAAGCTAACGGACAAATTGCGTAAAAAGGACAACAGGGACTTTGAAAAGGAATGAGAAGTTTTTACAACTTACTTGCAGAAACAAAACGAAAAACATTGACTCGTTGGCAGGATTTAAATAAACACTGACAATTTTATTTACAGAGAACAAGAGATATAACAGGTGACAACATAATATTATGTATAAACAGCAGGTTGTAACATTTGGTGTAACAAACCAGAAATGAAAGTTGGGGGAAGTCAACAGGGGGAGGGGGACTGGAAAATGAATGTTAAGTAATGATAGTGAATATTTGTTATGAGAAAAGAAAATCAATAAAAAGTATACAATAAAGGTAAAGGGACCCCTGACAATTAGGTCCAGTCGTGTCCGACTCTGCAGTTGCGGCGCTCATCTCGCTTTATTGGCCGAGAGCCGACGTACAGCTTCCGGGTCATGTGGCCAGCAGGACTAAGTCGCTTCTAGCGAACCAGAGCAGCACACGGAAACGCCGTTTACCTTTCCACCGGAGCGGTTCCTATTTATCTACTTGCACTTTGATGTGCTTTCGAACTGCTAGGTGGACAGGAGCAGGGACCGAGCAACGGGAGCTCACCCCGTCGCAGCAACCCCCCCCCCCACAAAATTAGTGCTGATGGTGGAGGCGGCAAGGCAAGCAGGGCACCCACAGCTGTGCTGCCTGCTGGGCTTCTGCTGCCTAAGTCAACTGGAGAAAGTCACAAATTCTCCTATTTGTTGTTTAGTCATGTCCGACTCTTGGTGACCCATGGACCAGAGCACGCCAGGCACTCCTGTCTTCCGCTGCCTCCCGCAGTTTGGTCAGACTCATGTTGGTAGCTTCGAGAACACTGTCCAACCATCTCGTCCTCTGTCGTCCCCTTCTCCTTGTGCCCTCCAACTTTCCCAACATCAGGGTCTTTTCCAGGGAGTCTTCTCTTCTCATGAGGTGGCCAAAGTATTGGAGCCTCAGCTTCAGGATCTGTCCTTCCAGTGAGCACTCTGGGCTGATTTCCTTCAGAATGGATAGGTTTGATCTTCTTGCAGTCCATGGGACTCTCCTATGGTTTGCTTCAAAATCCAATTTCTCTCCCACCCTTCATGACTGAACTCTAGTGCATAGCTGTCAACTTTCGGATTTGAAAATAAGGGATGCCGCGAGGGCGGTGCAATGGCACCAAGTAGCCTCGCCACCCTGCGCTCCAGAGGCTGTGCGCGAACGGGTGAGCGAAAGAGCAAGCACATAGACGGCAGCAGGCTGTCTGTCTGGTTGGGCGTGAGGGTCTGGCTGCACAAGGCATGCAAGCTCCGCCCCCAGTCGGTCTCAGACTCCTTATTGGCAGCCGAGCAACGCAGCTGAGGAGCCTCCCTGGCCGGCAGGGAGGGAGAGGAGCTGCTTCCTTTGAAATCCGGGAAATTTAAGGAATATCAACAATCCGGGATAGCAGCGGGAAACGGCATTGGAATAAGGGAGTTTCCCGCAAAAAAAGGGAGGGTTGACAGCTATGCTCTAGTGTGTGCTGTTTACTCCCATGTTTCAATTTTCTTCCCCACAACTTTGCTCTTGACCCTCTTTAATGAGGCGTCTACTCTCTGTTCTCTGCTGAAACTCACCAAAATCACCAGAGATCTCACTTCCAAGGTGTCTGTGACAGTGTTTGAAAATGAGATAGGGAAGCTAGGAGCTAAATGGCACCTTAAACCTAGGTTATGGGCGCAACAACGGAATGTCTAGGCATACTTTTTTAATAACAAAAATACAAAGCTGAAAATGAATGAACTGCAGCTAAAATATTGTGTTCATTTTTCACATGGTCTAGTCCTTCCCCTGGCCACACAGGTCATGTGGCCAGCATGACTAAACCGCTTCTGGCGTAATGGAACACAGTGACTGAAATGGCACAGAAACTCCATTTACCTTCCCACCGCCTTGGTTTTCGAACATTTCGGAAGTTAAATGGACTTCCAGAGCAGATCAAGTTTGGCGCTTTTGTTTTTGCTATTTCTTTTGCGTTTTTGTTTTTGAGGCTTTTTCGGTTAATTTGTTTTTGTGACTGTGTGGAACCCAGTTCAGCTACTGATTGGTTGGTTGGTTGGTTGGTTGGTTGGTTGGTTGGTTGATTGTGTGACTGCGGAAATGGATTAAAAAAACTATCCAAACAATGACTATCATCAGCGCCAAGAAAAAAAACCTTAATTTTAATTTTTATCATTTACAATTCTGTCTTATTTATTTTATAGTACAGTACATTGATTATTAGGGACCCAGGTGGCGCTGTGGGTTAAACCACAAATCCTAGGGCTTGCTGATCAGAAGGTCAGCAGTTCAAATCCCTGCGACAGGGTGAGCTCCCGTTGCTCGGTCCCTCCTCCTGCCCACCTAGCAGTTCGAAAGCACGTCAAAGTGCAAGTAGATAAATAGGCACCGCTCCGGCGGGAAGGTAAATCTACTCGGAGTCAAGTGTGAATTTCATGCTCTTTATTCAGCTCATAGTAGCAAGGAATTAATCTTTCCCCAAAACGTCTGCTATATATACATTCTTTACACAATGGGCCCCACGTGATTGGCTAATTCCGGGCTACTCCTGTAGGCCAATCAGGTTGCGGATTCACTTCATCCAGGAGCCTGATTGGCTGCTCTTGCAGGCCAATCAGGTCGCTGATTCACTTCCACCGGGAGCTGGATTGGGTGGCTCCTGCGGACCAATCAGACTGCTGCATTCTGGATCCTATTGTTCTAGGCCCAATCAGACTGCTGCATTTTGGATCCTATTGTTCTAGGATTCAGCTCAGTACATAACAGTCTGCCTAAATGTTCCCCGTTAGTTAGAGCAGTGTTTCCCAACCAGTGTGCCTCCAGATGTTTTGGGACTACAATTCCCATCATCCCTGACCACTGGTATTGCTAGCGAGGGATGATGGGAGTTGTAGTCCCAAAACATCTGGAGGCACACTGGTTGGGAAACACTGAGTTAGAGTATTAAAGCCTGGAGCCTCCTTCCCAAAGCCCAGGAAGCTTCTGCCCGGCTTAGGGAGGGAGGCACGATGGTCACATGTTTGACATCGCCCCCCCCTCCAATCACCCTTGATAGCTAGCGCCTCTGGCCCAGGTGGCGCTGTGGGTTAAACCACAGAGCCTAGGGCTTGCTGATCAGAAGATCGGTGGTTCGAATCCCTGCAACGGGGTGAGCTCCCGTTGCTCGGTCCCTGCTCCTGCCCACCTAGCAGTTCGAAAGCACATCAAAGTGCAAGTAGATAAATAGGCGGGAAGGTAAACGGCGTTTCCATGCGCTGCTCTGGTTCGCCAGAAGCGGCTTTGTCATGCTGGCCACATGACCTGGAAGCTGTACGCCGGCTCTCGGCCAGTAAAGCGAGATGAGTGCCACTACCCCAGAGTCGGACACGACTGGACCTAATGGTCAGGGGTCCCTTTACCTTTACCTTTACCTTTACCTTTACTGGCCCTTACTGTTCCGCTACGGAAAAATTCATGACACACCACTGAAACCATTGCTTTGTTCCAGGGAACTGAAGAAATTAATACCAGTTGCGTATTGGATGTAAGCCTTCGTAAGTGTCCATGAGAAGAGCTGCACCCACCAAACTAACCCCAAATATAAAAATCAGGGCATAGCTATTGGAGAAGTGAGCCTTTATGTGTGCCTCTGCAAGATTTTGCTAATTTCCATGAAGAAGGGGATCACCTGAAATGCAGCCCCTGGTTAATTAAAATTAGAATGCTCTAGATGGCTACTAGATTGTTCATTTTATATAATGAATTGAAAGTCTAATAGGAAAACTCATAATACCAGCCCTCTTAACATTAACAATTACCATGATTAACAATGATACTCACAACTCATTTTTCATTGAAGACTATGGGCAGAGATAAGCTTGTTTATATAGACTAGCTTTTGAACCGAAGAACCATTTATCACCTTGAAAGCCATGAAAGGACAGAACAGCACCCAGCAATTAAAACTTACAAAGTGACCTTGTGACAATTAAAGACCCAGCCTCCTGTGAAGCAACAGCAAAGCAATTGTTTTTAAATCAATTAGAAATGGAAAGATAATTTGTTGGTTTGTTAAATCATACATCTTAGCCTAATGGAAAAACAGAGCACATTCCCCAGTGTGTTGAGAGAGGGTCTCCTGGGCCAAAAAGGTTTCCTTGTGCACACATGAAGATATTCAGATTAAATCAAAAGCAGCAGAACAAATACCGTGTTTCCCCTATTTTAAGACACCGTCTTGTATTTTTTTCCCTCAAGAAAACGCACAATGACTTATTTTGAGGGGGTGTCTTATTTTTATGACGTAAGCACGCCTTGGCAAGGCCACGCTTGAGTTCTGGGGCTGCGAAGGACGGGACGGGCGCGGAGCTCTTTGCTTGCTTGCTGGCAGCAGGGGGAGAATCCAAGCTGAGCTTTGAGGAAACGGGCACCAGAGAGACCCGCTTTCGCTGGGCGCTCTCTCCTGCTCCTCCTCCGCCGCCTTCCCTCCTCGAAACTCGACAGAAGCCTTGTTTTCCAAGGGGCCTCTTGGGCGACGCGCGGGGCGGCTTGGGGGATTTCGTTGTGGCGGCGAGCAGGGAAAGCCCGTGCCACCTTCCCTCTCTGCCACGGCGGCGGCCCCGTGCGCTCTGCGCCGAGTGGAGTTGGGCGCGCGCGCGGGCGAAGAATCCTTTGGAGTGCCTTTGTCGCACCCGCTGCCCCTTCCTGTGCGCCCTGCTCTGCAGAGTTCCTGAGCGCTGCTTCTGGGGCTGACTGGTTTTGGTGGCAGGACTGGACGCCCAGCCCCGCCTTTTCCTTGGCGCCCTCCAGAACTGCGCCTATCACTATGGCTTATTTTTGGGGTACAGCTTATATTTCGCAAATGCAAAATAATCCTGCTATGGCTTATTTTATGACTACGTCTTAAAATAGGGGAAACAGGGTACATGCTGAGGGTGAAATATGCTTTGTCTTCTGCCTATCTGCATTTTGTTTTTGTGCCCCATCCTCTTCCATCTTTGATAAAGCCAGCTGCCACCTCTCTAATGTAGAAGGGGAACTACTGAATATGATCAGTTTAAGCTGCCTTCTGATGTCACACACAGTATAATAATAATAATAATAACAATAATAATAATAAATTTATACCCCACCCATCTGGCTGGGTTTCCCCAACCACTCTGGGCGGCTTCCAACAAAAGATTAAAATACAATAGTCAGTTAAACATTAAAAGCTTCCCTAAACAGGGCTGCCTTCAGATATCTTCTAAAAGTCTGGTAGTTGTTTTGCTCTTTGACATCTGGTGGGAGGGCATTCCACAGGGCGGGCGCCACTACCAAGAAGGCCCTCTGCCTGGTTCCCTGTAACCTCACTTCTCACAGTGAAGGAACCGCCAGAAGGCCCTCGACGCTGGATCTCAGTGTCCGGGCAGAATGATGGGGGTGGAGACGCTCCTTCAGGTATACTGGACAGTTTAGGACTTTAAAGGTCAGCACCAACACTTTGAATTGTGCTCGGAAACGTACTGGGAGCCAATGTAGATCTTTCAAGACCGGTGTTATGTGGTCTTGGCGGCTGCTCCCAGTCACCAGTCTGCTGCATTCTGGATTATTTGTAGTTTCTGGGTCACCTTCAGAGGTAGCCCCACATAGAGCGCTTTGCAGTAGTCCAAGCGGGAGATAACCAGAGCATGCACCACTCTGGTGAGACAGTCCACGGGCCGATAGGTTCTCAGCCTGCGTACCAGATGGAGCTGGTAAACAGCTGCCTTGGATACAGAATTAACCTGTGCCTCCATGGACAGCTGTGAGTCCAAATGACTCCCAGGCTGCACACCTGGTCCTTCAGGGGCACAATTACCCCATTCAGGACCAGGGAGTCCCCCACACCTGCAGGAGTCAGATATAGTCGGGTCAATTCCAATGCCTAAGCCAATACCACTCCCATTCTGGAACCAATAAAGTTGTGGCCTAAATTTGCCCAATAACATTAACCTAATCTCCGTGTCCTTGTGTCTTATTCATCAATGAGGGTGTGGTCTCGGGGTCTCGACGCGCAAACAGCAATTTACAGCAATGATACCACATCTAAGGTATTCTGAGTAAATGAAATGGTGGCATCCAGAAGTAGTTAAAGAAAGGAAGAGAAAATGAATGTAAAGATGAACTGAACATGATCTCCATGGCTTATTAACCAATTGTTGTACGTACCCTTGGACAAGGGTCATTGGTTTAGATATTGACAACAAATAATAAATAAATAAAACAAAATGAATTTTGCCTTTAAGAACAATGGAGTCACAAAATGGGGGCCAGGGAATTCCATATATCTCTAATAGGTGCACAAGTTTATGATAATGACCATGATGCATGGTGCAACCAATTGAGAATACTGCGAAGTTATTGGAATGGCAGGCGAAATTATTGGAATATACAGAAATACCAAGAATGACAGGAAGAATTGGAGATAATACAGAACAAACATTTATTGGAGAGTGGGACATTTACAGAAAATACCTTAAAGAGCATTGTAAAAATGTGAATTCTTTGGTAGGCTTAGACTTAGACGGACTCCTGTATAAACATGGAAAATCATATGAAAATAAAATTTGGGGGGGAAGTTTGGAGTGATAATGAAAAGTGTGCTAATCATAAGAAAACTAAGACCTTTGATGGGGAGACTGGAAGTCATAATAGAAGCTGTGTTGTAAGAAATAAATTTATATTTTGTAAATTGTAATACTCTTTGGTTTAAATATATATATACTAGTGAATTTAGCCCGTTAAAAACGGGCGGTAGATACCGACGCAAGGCGTCCCGCTTCACATCGGGCCAAGAGGGAAGGCGGCTCTTTCCCCAACGGCGGAGAGGAGGAAGGGGCTGGCTTGCTTGCTCACTCCGCCCGCCCCTCCCACATGACTCTCCGGCTGCCGCTGCCGCTGCTCCCCGGGCGGGCGATGCTGGCTGGGGCAGCGGCGTGAGGATGCGGAGGCAGCGCGCGCAGGCACGGCGCCCCCGGGCACACGTGAGAGGGAGAGAGCGGCCACCCCGGGACTCCCTGGCGGGCGAGAGGCGGAGGAAGCGCCGCTCGCTCGCTTGCTCACTCCGCCCGCCCCTCCCACGCGACTCTCTGGCTGCCGCTGCTCCCCACCTCTCCCTCCCATCGCGGACGGGCGGCGGCGGAGCAGCCCCTATCCCGGGCGGAGGGAGCATCTCCGAGCAGCAGCCGCAGCAGCCGCGCCGGCCAACCGCCCCTTCCCGCGCGTCGCCTCAGCTTCGGCATCGCGGGCGGGCGGCGGCGGAGCAACCCCTGTCCCGGGCGGAGGGAGCGTCTCTGAGCAGCCGCAGCAGCCACGCCGGCCAGCCAAGCAGTGAGGAAGGCGGCGGCAGCTGCTGCCGCCGCCAGTCCTCCTCCTGCTCTCAGCCAGCGCCAATCTCGGGCTTCACTAGGCGTTGCGGTGGAGGAAGCAGCGGCAGCGGAGGCGCAGGCAGTAGAGGCGGCGGAGGTGGCCGGCGGCGGGAGCAGCGCTTGGCGCCGCTTCCCCGCGCTTTGCAAGGAGTAATGGCGGCGCTCCAGTAAAGCCAGTGGCGGAAGTGGTCTCTGCTGTCCCATCCCTGCGTCCCTCTGTGTGACATGCGCAGTAGCGCACTTCCGTGACACACAGAAAGTGGACGCAGGGACACTTGAAAATTATTATATAGGATTCTTTTTGTTGATTGTAATTTTCTTTTTAAAATCAATAAAGCAATAAAAAATGTTGGTTTTTTTTAAAAAAGAGAATACTGCTGCTATGATGATTTGAGTTTTATCTCTCATGTTTTTGCAAGTATTTGTAGATCAGCTTGGATACTAAGCCGAATGAAGCACAATTTCTGAAGACCATAGCAGTTTTCCCTTTGAGAACCCTGACTTCAAAACTCTGTTGCTTGTGGTAGAATCAGAAGAGAATATTTTAGCTTAAAGTATAGCTGATTAATCATGCAAATTAATCAGTTGTAGGTTGAAGTTCCAAAAAAACACCACATTGAGATGTTGTTATTACTGTTGTTATTTCAAGTATTCAAGAAGAAACAAGGGGGGGAAATCAGAGAGTCTGCTTTAGGAAGCAACGCTCATATTTATGGGAGCACGGCAGCTTAAATTCGTACTATTGAGTTGCTGTAGGTGTTTATTAATCAAACTAATTTACTATTCAATTACACAAAGCGAATTAGAAAAAGTACCATTATACCAGCTGAGAGCCATGCTAACACACAGTCTTTTCAGGTAATAAAAGACCAGGGAAGTATCAGGTAAAATATAAGACGTGCTTTAAACGTCGTTTTTTTTTTTCCATTTGCTGATTTAAAAATAAATAACAGGGTTGTAGCCTTTGTAAGTGCAATGCTGTATACAGGAGAAACCTCTTCATTCTATGGATGTTTAATTGGGGATTGCTTTGCTGCAGCAAAGGGGGAACTGATAACAGTATCATTTGCACTCAGAACTTTTCACAGGAAAGCATGAAAGTCAGAAACACAACTCATTTGTGCACCTGCTTTCCATGGCTTCTCATGATATACAAAGCAACAGAAGGCAGCAGAAGGAACAGGTTAGTGGTTTTGAATTAACTGATGTTGCAATCCTAGACACTTGAGTTCACCGATTTAAAATGGGAGTAAGTGTACCAAGGATATGCAGTGCTAGGACGCCAACAAGTTGGCGCGCTGAAGAGCAGCAGTCAGAGTCTGATAAAGCCGAGGTCAAACAGTCCGGGTCAGAAGCCAGTCAAAGTCAGGCAGTCGCACAGGGGTCAGGAGTAGCCGAAGTCAGTTCAAGTCAGGAAGCCGAGGTCAGGAGGAAGCCAGGAGTCAGGAAGCCGAAGACACGAACACAGGAACCAGGAACAGGACGAGCAAGAACAACCGCATGCTCCAGCACAGCAGTTGCAGGTGCTGGTGAATGGAGCAGCCGGCCTTCCTTAAATAGCCGGCTCATGACCACGCCTCTTACGAGCTGCAGCTGCCTCTAATTGTTCCCTACGTCTCTCAGCTCTACGTTCTACAGCTGAGAAGGGAGGAGGGGAGGGGGTCAGCCGGCTCCTCTCCTCACAAGGGCCTGATTCTGGCTCGACTTCTTCCTCCTCCTGTCCAGGTGTTTCCACCTCCCTATCTGATTCTTCTTCTTCTGAGGAGTGCTGCCCCCAGTCTTCTTCAGGTAAGAATCCCTCCATTTCTCCGGACTCTTCTGTGATTGCCGCTTCGCCTAGGGGGGCTTGCCACCACTCCTGCTCATCTGGTGCAACCCTGACATGCAGGGATGCAACTTGATGTCCCAATCCAGAACGACATTCTTTTTCAGACATGAATTGGGTTCCGCAGGTGAGATGAAGGAAGAACCAGATACACAGAAATCCTAAAAAAGCCTTTGTTTGCTCCCAGAATGTTGCTATTTTAAAGGTATCTTTATATCTTTATTGTCATTGTACAAGTACAACAAAATTGGATTTAAATAATAATAATAATAATAATAATAATAATAATAAAAAAATAATTATAAAAGAAATTCATTTTTCATTTAAACAATTGTTTCCCCAACCAAAAATGTACTCAACACGAGTAACAGCAGTAAAAGCCATACAAAACACTTAAAAATAAGGGAGAGCACTGAGCAGCCGCTGCGTCTATGCGCGCCGCCATCTTAGAACTCTTGTAACTTAGAACTGTTATAAAAAATAACAGAAATTTAAAACAAAACCAAAACAAAACTGAGCCCTCTCTGCCAAGCAGCGGCGGCGGCAGCAGTCCTTTATAGAGCCCATCAGGCCCCGCCCTAGGCCAGGTGGTGAGTGGCCGGACTATTTTAAAGGTAGGATTCAATTAAAGGTAAAGGGACCCCTGACCATTAGGTCCAGTCGTGACTGACTCTGGGGTTGTGGCTCTCATCTCGCTTTACTGGCCGAGAGAGGCGGCATACAGCTTCCGGGTCATGTGGCCAGCATGACAAAGCCACTTCTGGCGAACCAGAGCAGCGCACGGAAACGCCGTTTACCTTCCCGCTGGAACGGTTCCTATTTATCTACTTGCACTTTGACGTGCTTTCAAATTCTAGGTGGGCAGGAGCAGGGACGGAGCAACGGGAGCTCACCCCGTCGTGGGGATTTGAACCGCCGACCTTCTGATTGCAAGCCCTCGGCTCTGTGGTTTAACCCACAGCGCCACCTGCCTCCCGGGATTCAATTACATACTGGTTAATTCAAGTTGCACAACCAAAGTTGAGTTGGCATCCTTGCTCAATGAACCTGCTTCGTCCCCAAATTATTGTGATAAGAAAAGTGATGTGAATTGTACCAGAAAGAAGACTCGGGACAAGTAATCAAGTGATCAGAAAAAGCTTATATTTATTACAATTTAACAAATTAGAGAATCTGCCAACTGGCTAAATAACTAAGTGTGAGCAGGGGGAATCAATGACCTCCCTGGGCATGTAAGTTTGCATGTTGTTTGCTCCCCAGCCAAAGGTGAGGGAGAAGTATCCCCCTCTTGACTAAGTGAGACTTTGGCAATTGAAGCCCAACCTATGTACCCGGACCCCACGGCCCAGTGTTCACCATGGTGTGTAGGCACCCAAATGCCCCCAAGGGCACCCTCAAATGGCTATGGGTGATGACTCAAGAGTACCACTTACCCGCAAAGTGTCTCACGGTAGCAGTGAATTAATATTGCACCTTTCTTTGCCTGCCCACACTGGATGCCAAACAGCCAAATAATGCCAAAAAGAGGGAGTCCCCATTATCATATGTTCAGAATGTTCAGGGTTGCCTTACATTCAGAATTTTCTGGACAAAGCCAGTATTCAGCCCGGGCGAAAATGGTTGAAATGTCCAGGAAAATCTTTGGCCAAGAAAGCTCAACAACTTTGACACTGGCATTAATGATTATATGTTAAAAACTAGGAGTTAAGTAGGGAGAAATTGAGCTAAAAATTCCGAGACCAGAGGAGGGAAGGGTGCAAAAAGTACAAAATTAGGAGTTTTAAATTAGGCTGGAGTAAGGGAATTTGATACGGTTATAGGGAAGGATCAGAAGTACCATGATGCTGAGGTTTGGAAAAAGGAGTTGTTTTAAGTAAAATTATTTTTTTTGTTTTTTAGGCTATTTTAAAGTTAGGAGTTTGAAAACTGTTAGAGAGGATAGATAATGAAATCAACAAAGGGGGACTTGAGGAAGTCAATCGAAATATGAAATTGAGAAATGAAGGAAAGCCTCGCCCACAGAATTGGGCCAGGCCCAAGCAATGATATTGAACACTGTAAGGTAGGTTAAATGTACAATGATTATGCCTACCCTTGTGAGAGAGGGGAATGAATGTTGCTTCCCACACTGAGAGGGGGGAAGTATGGAAATTTAACCATTATGTTATGTGCTTAAAAACTGTAAAAATCAATAAAAATTTTGGAAAAGAAAAAAGAAAGCTCAACAACTTTTGTGTTCATATTTTTGTGTTCATATTTTGAAATATGGCAACCCTACTTGAGGGCGCTCTACAAAATTTCAGGCTAGCCTGCCCCCTCCTAGAATCCCAGATGGCTAAAGAACACATTGAGTTTCTCTCCCCCCCCCCCCTGGAGGGCTGAGGCAAATTTCCCTCCCCTGAAGGCAAGAATGGAAGTGTGGGATAACATTTACTGTACACAATATAACCTCCCAGCTGAATAAAGAGCTGACATTGTCTAATCTCTCCGCAAATTAATCAGGGCAAATGCTCAATAAGTCAAACAGCAGCAATCCTTTGTATCTTCCAGTCAAGTGCTTTTCATCTACTAGACAAACAATCCTGAAGCCCCTCTGCAGTGAAACACACTGCCCCTTACAGCCCCAGATCACTCCAGGTGGACAGACCAGGTAGTTGTTCCTCCTGACTTGCTGGCCAAATCTGGTGTGTAGCACTATTAGTTTCCTACAGTGCTATTTTTCTAGAAAAAGAGGTGCCCGAACTCACCATGTATACCTCCCTTGTTCTCTTATAATGGCAATGGTACCCACCTGAGAGGCGGCGGAACTGAGTTCCGGTGAGTTCCGTCTGAAAAAAACCTCCTGGGTTTCCTGCCAAATTTGGTTATAATCAGTGTAGTTTTTAAAAGTTGAGTCTACAGTCTGAATTCAAAATGGTGTCCAGAGGTTTCCAGACATAGACAAAAGCCCACTCCTCCATCTCAGGAACCCTCACACCAATTTTGGTTATGATATCTTAAGAGATGTCCAAATGCATGCAGTTGGGAACAGTTTGGTCTGCCATCTTGATTCAAAATGGCATCTGACAATGTCCAAACACAGATCCAAAGCCACTCCTGGGGTACCGCCATGCCAAGTTGGCCAACAATACTGTGAGAGATGTCCAAATACAGTGCAGTTTGGAATGGTTCTGTCTGCCATCTTGACTCCAAATTGGCCAAAAGCTGCTCCCCCACTATGGGAACAGTCATGCCAAACTGAACAACCGTATCTTCAGAGGCATCCAAATTGGTGCAGTTTGGAACAGTCACACCAGATTTGGTTACCATTTCTCCTTATTGATGGAGTTTGGAATCTGCCATCAGGACTCAAAATGGCGCCTGGCATCCAAACATTGACAGAACCCAGCTTCTCCACAGTCAAATCATATTGGCCAATGGTATTTCAAGAGGTGTCCTAACAGACAGACAAACAAACCACTTTCCAAAATACATGGTGGGTATATCCATACATATATGACACAGGGTGGCTGCTAACATTAGTCAGAGGAGAAGACCTATTGAAATCAAACGACTTCAATTTTATGTCAATTGGTTTCAATGTGTTTATTCCGAGTATGATTAACACGGAATATTACCCAAATATATTGTGGCAAGGGGGGTAATACAGTGGTACCCTCGGGTTACAGACGCTTCAGGTTACAGACTCCTCTAACCCAGAAATAGTACCTCGGCTTAAGAACTTTGCTTCAGGATGAGAACAGAAATCGTGCTCCGGCGGGCACGGCGGTAGCGGGAGGCCCCATTAGCTAAAGTGGTACCTCAGGTTAAGAACAGTTTCAGGTTAAGAACGGGCCTCCAGAACGAATTAAGTTCTTAACCTGAGGTACCACTGTATAAGCAAGGGGGTAATAGGCCTTGGTCCAATATACCTGAAGGAGCGTCTCTACCCCCCATCGTTCTGCCCGGACACTGAGATCCAGTGCCGAGGGCCTTCTGGTGGTTCCCTCGCTGTGAGAAGCCAAGTTAAAGGGAACCAGGCAGAGAGCCTTTTCGGTAGTGGGCGCCCGCCCTGTGGAACGCCCTCCCACCAGATGTCAAAGAGACAAACAACTACCAGACTTTTAGAAGACATCTGAAGGCAGCCCTGTGTAGGGAAGCTAATAATAATAATAATAATAATAATAATAATAATAGTAACTTTTATTTGTACCCTGCCTTCCCAGCCAAAACCGGGCTCAGGGCGGCTAACAATCATAAAACCACACAACCACAAAACAAACAGTTAAAAATACAAATTAAAACAATTTAAAACTTAAAAGTTTAAAAGCCACCTCATTATAAATAGCTCACCTCATTATAAATAGACTATTGCATTTTAATATTCTGTTGGAAGCTGCCCAGAGTGGCTGGGGAAACCCAGCCAGATGGGTGGTGTATAAATAATAAAATAATAATAATAATAATTATTATTATTATTATTATTATTATTATTATTATTACCTATCTTTGATTGGAATTAGCTTGACAGGCTTCCAGAGAGGAGATAAACAAAGCTCATGGTGCTATAATATCTTTTTAAAATTAAGATTCCTTGCTGGTTCAAAGGAGACTCAAGATTTAGATGTTTATCTGAGGACATCCTTCGTTTTCTCCTCTCCGTGGAGGGCTGGTGCTACCTTTCTCTGTTGCTTATCTCTGGTCTGTTTCTGAGGCTGCGGCAATACTTTGGGGTAAACAACAGCAATCTGAATGCTCAGAACCTCAGTTCTCACTCCCAGAGGAAACATTCCCTGAGTATTCCATCCATGTTAATTTTTAATTTAAAACCTCAAACCCACGAACAATAGACTTCTGACATATAAATATTAAAAATTAAATTTCCTGAGTTCATTATTTGATAATTAGAACTAAATAACATCTTAACTGAGAGACAAACCCCACGCAAAGCAAGTCAGTTCTATTTAAGATTCCATTAGAAAAGTGTTTGAGCTCGTATGTAATGGACCATAAAATTTAATTTGGAAATGATATTACCCAAATGATGAAATGATACCAGTCACAAAGGGACATGTAGTCAGCCCTCGCCTTTTCATTTGGTGTGATGCTCTTCTATTGATTGCGTAGAATTAAAAAGGAAATACTTAATTTTGCCCTGAATAACACATGTAGGTTTTTCTGACTTTCTTTTTTCTGGATCCCTTTAGTATTTAAGTCAGAATTGACCACTGTAGCTCCATGTAATTACAAAGATTTCCTTATCTCAGCCTATTTGCTGAAGTCATCCTAAAGAAAGGGTCGTGTAATCCATTGGCTGTCTCATATCTCATTTACATTGGTGGTAATCCCTACCCCTATCTCAGCATTTAGGTAATGACTTTGGGATTAAATTGCATTTCTTGCAATTCTTTACTTTCAAAATCTCCACAACATCTCAGAAAGGCCTCACTGAATAGGCCTGTCAGAGGTCTGGGTAATGCAGAATGCAATGGGAGGTCTTTGGCTTCACTCTGAAATTAGCTTTCTTTGTAATAGGTTTTAAACGTTGCAATGCATCTCAGGGGGGCAAGAATAGATACATAGGCTAGAATCCCAAGTAGTGGTTGGTGAGATTTCCCGGGCCCAATCTGGAAAATAATTTGGGTAAAATAATTCGTTTTCAAACTAAAATTGAAATAAAACCTTTCTTTCCAAAGCCTTGTCACGTTCCCAATGATAGGATCGGGGGTGGGAGGGGGGAGAGATGGGAGCCTAGAGACTACCATGCCTTAACATAGGGTCTTCCTCAACCTATGTATATAGGGAGTGGGTGGTGCTGTGGTCTATACCCCTGAGCGAGCCTCTTGGGCTTGCTGATCAGAAGGTCGGCAGTTCGAATCCCCGCAACGGGGTGAGCTCCCATTGCTCGGTCCCAGCTCCTGCCCACCTAGCAGTTTGAAAGCACACCAGTGCAAGTAGATAAATAGGTACTGCTGCAGCAGGAAGGTAAACGGCATTTCCGTGCGCTGCTCTGGTTCGCCAGATGCGGCTTAGTCATGCTGGCCACATGACTGGCCGGCTCCCTCGGCCAAGAAAGCGAGATGAGTGCCGCAACTCCAGAGTCGCCTGCGACTGGACCTAATGGTCAGGGGTCCCTTTACGTTTAAGATGTAATTGCCCCCTTTCATAGCTGCTGTATATGGGGTGGACATTTTCACTAAGACACCCACCATGACTCTCAAGATATCTTGCCTGGCTAGTCAGTGCTAGTTCAGAACACATTTTGAGAAGTTAGGATTTATTCCCCACCCCACCCCACCCTCCGGTTACGTGCATCTGCTGGTCTGTTAGACTGTTCCCTGGTAAGTGAAATTTTCAAAACAGACTTCCCCAACATCTCAAAGCCACACTCCTTCCTGTTCCAAGTATCCTCATTTAAGACTCCTAGAGATATTTCTGTCCATCTCCCATTCTTTGGCCGATCCGCTTTCCGCACCACTATCTCAGTCCAAAGGTATTGCTGTGGTCACAAGGCCCTCCCATCTGTCTCCAGGCATAAAACCATGTGATAAACAGTGCTCTCTTTTTTTGCCCTTTTTTTTTTTTTAAGAAAAAGAGGTGCCGGAACTCACCATGAACACCTCCCTTGTTGCGTGTCGAGGTCCCCAAACCACCCCTCAAATAATTCACACATCAGACAGAATTTTTGTTTTGGTTTTTGGCATGATTTTGGCCACAACTTTATTAAAATTACAAATAATGTGAGTGGTTGCTTAGGCATTGGTTAAGACTATCTGTCCCACAGGGGGCAGAACTGACGACCGTCAGTAAGGGGAAGACCCTCTGGAGAGATAAAGGGAGCCGGGTGGTCTGACACCCCCCCCCCTCTCCTCTCAGGCTCCCAGGGCTCTTGCAAGGCCCTAGACCCCGACCGGGGGTTCGGACAAAAAGCATCGAGCCCCTGGATTCCTTTAACGGAATTCCCCTAACACCAGCAACAATTGGAGGGGCAGACACAGTCAATCATAACCCCTCCTCCAACCAACATAATAACCAATGCCTAACCGCCAACCTTACAAGTTGTGACTATTTGCTACGCAGTAGGCGAAAACCAGATGGCACCAGCCAATCAGCCAAATGGAAAAATTCCTACCAGGCCCCTGCCCCAAAAGCAGACGATGACAGGCATAGCAATGTCAATGCAGAGGCCTAAAATATAGGGAGGGAGGGCGGGTGATCAGAAGCACGCAGCCAAGAGGGGGATCACGTTGCATACCCACCAATATATATCCGCTGGGCTGTCCATCAATAAATTGCAACATACAATTCTCCCCAACAACACCCTGGGTCCAATCACAGCAGTGGCCATCCATACGATCCCGCCCAGCACCAGAGGGGTGACTTCCTGGCCCCCACCGCAACACGTGCTCTCCATGAAGGAGAACACGCTTTCTCTTATAATGGTAATGGTGCCCATCGAAAGGTGCCGGAACTGAGCTCTGGTGAGTTCTGGCTGGGGAAAAAAGCCCTGCTGATAAATTTGTATTTTACTGTACTGGCTCCAGTTTAGGCTGTCTAGTTTGCCCTTCCCCCAAATTTTCATGACAGCAATCCAGCCATAGTTTATAACGCTAGTAGGTCTGAACAATGGAAGCTCTACTGAGACCTCCAGGTATAGGGCGGTCTATAAATTCAAAAACATCATCATTAACAACAACAACAACAACAACAACAACAACAACAACAACCAAGGAGACCTATCTGAGTCATGCATCTGTTCTGAGCATGCTCAGAGCTATTGCCTTGAAGGCCACACTTACTCAAGCTTCAGCTTCCCTGACCAACCATGCTGTTTGTTCCTTTATTCCTTTCACTATTAGTGTGAATGAGCTCCCCTGGACACACTGTGAGTCCCTTGTTTGTAAAAAATAAATGAGGTTTTTATAAAAAAAAAAAAAAACTGATACCAATTTTTTTAATGGATGCTTGGGGGGGAATTAAATTGTTTTTAGAACTGTGCTTGCTAATCCTGTAGCAATTCGCCCTTACTAAAAGCTGATGGAATTAAGAGGATAATTTTGCTGAAAGGGAAGGGAAGAAAGGATGCTGGCTGGCTTCCTTTCTATAAAGACATGCTGAAACATGGTTTGCTTTTTTGGCTAGCAATAGATGCTCTGAGTCTGCCACATAGCTGTCAACCTTCCCTTTTTTTGCGGGAAACTCATTTATTCCTATGCTGTTTCCCGCTGCTATCCCAGATTGTTGATATCCCTTAAATTTCCCGGATTTCAAAGGAAGCAGCTCCTCTCCCTCCCTGCCGGCCAGGGAGGCTCCTCAGCTGCGTTGCTCGGCTGCCAATAAGGAGTCTGAGACCGACTGGGGGCGGAGCTTGCATGCCTTGTGCAGCCAGACCCTCACACCCAACCAGACAGCCTACCTGCCTGCCGTCTATGCGCTCGCTCTTTCGCTCACCCGTTCACGTGCAGCCTCTGGAGCACAGGGTGGCAAGGCTACCTGGTGCCATTGCACCACCCTCGCGGCATCCCTTATTTTCAAAACTGAAAGTTTGAAAAAATCCCTTATTTTCAAATCCGAAGGTTGACAGCTATGGTCTGGCAACTTGACGATGCATGGTCAAGAATATCATATAAAAATCTCAAACGGGAATACCATATATAAATACAGTTGCGAAGGAATAACTTTTTTTTTCTCTTTTCCAAAAAAAAAAAAGTGTCCCCGGATTCTTTGGGGGGAAATCTGCTAACCTTAATCTAGGGAAAATTCCTTCCAGTAGCAACTTAGAGACCAACTAAGTTTGTTCTTGGTATGAGCTTTCATGTGCATGCACACTTCTTCAGTATCTGCGACGGGTTTTTTTTTTTGCATTTAAACTTTATTTTAGGTATGACAGGTGTGGTTTTTCTGAATTTTTATTATGCCAGATTAGTATGCCATGGTAATGGAACGCTGTGTCCTAATTTGATGAGATTTGGTCCAGCGGTTACGCAGCAAAGGTGTTTCAGACAAACACACAATGGGAACATTTATATATATATAGATATGTTAGTCTAAAATGTGCTCAAGAACCATAGCTGTCTCAGAAATCATAACTTTGTTGTGGCCATAGCTATTTAGCAACTGTTTCTGAATGATATAATTGTACCATATGGTGGCGAGGGACTAATACTACGGAAAATGCTTCAATTGTTACCTTTTTACCTGTGCTTCCATGCACAATGGATCTTGCTTTTTATTGTCAGTCTCCTTTACCTCCACATCTTTTTAATAGAGATATTAATTAAATTTCTTTCCTTTAATGAACTACATATGTTACGCATTGGGTGGGTCAACAAAGTAAGTTTTAAAATCAATTATACAATTACATATGTGGTAATGAGAGCACAGAACTAATTGCCTGTGGGGCAGTACTGTAACCTTCTCATAATGCAAGTTTCATTAGGGTAAGGTCTATTATTACAAGGAATCGTGGAAATAATGGGGGTGGGTGTATTCAGCAAGAAATAATAAATGAGGGCCATTTCAAGATAAGAGAAGCTGTTTGCTGCTTTGAGTGTGATAGCAGGCCCCTATACTGTATGTAAATAGATAGGGTCAAGTTTCTCTGAGTTCCCAGAGAACATTGTACAAGAATTAATTTTCATTCTATTCTGGAGAATAACGGGAGGAAGGTTTCTAATTATGCTCCTAGGCTGGATACAACCAAACTCTGTAACATAGGCAGGTATTTTTTTAAAAAAAATGTACAAGACATTCTCAGTACATACAGGTGATGTGAACTTGTGAAATGGCCTACAGTGTTTCTTATTCCTGAATTTGTATTGCATTAATGACGGCTGGTGGAGAGGATAGACACCATACCTGAAGTTACAAATTTCACAATTTTTATTCCGTTTCAAAGTGTTTTGTGTTTAGCTTTGCATTCAATACAAAGTCTTGTTTTTGTTTTAAGGTGTTTCCCACCATACACAGAATCATAAAGGTAAAGGGACCCCTGACCATTAGGTCCAGTCGCAGACGACTCTGGGGTTGCGGCGCTCATCTCGCTTTATTGGCCGAGGGAGCCGGCGTACAGCTTCCGGGTCATGTGGCCAGCATGACAAAGCCGCTTCTGGCGAACCAGAGCAACACATGGAAACGCTGTTTACCTTCCCGCTGGAGCAGTACCTATTTATCTACTTGCACTGGTGTGCTTTCAAACTGCTAGGTGGGCAGGAGCAGGGACCGAGCAACAGGAGCTCACCCCGTTGCGGGGATTCGAACTGCCTACCTTCTGATCGGCAAGCCCTCGGCTCTGTGGTTTAACCCACAGCGCCACCCGCGTCCCATAATTACATGATCCCATAGTTACATTACATGATCCTAGTCTGTCCCTAAACAGAAAAGGAGGGGAGGGGAAGCGCCTTACTTACCCTGTTTCTCCTAAAATAAGATGTAGCCATAAAATAAGCCGTAGCAGGATTTCTACGCATTTGTGAAATATAAGCCATACCCCGAAAATAAGACATAGCGACGCGGCGCCTCTCCCTTAAGATGGCCTGGATAGGCGTGGCTATGCAGCGTACCGACGCGGAGCGGTTAAAATAAGACATCCCCCGAAAATAAGCCATACTGTGTTTTTTTGAGGGGGGAAAACTATAAGACGGTGTCTTATTTTAGGAGAAACACAGGTACTAGAAACTCAGACTGCTAACAAAAGCAGCTCACATCTAGATACTGATGCAATAAAAAGGCCCTTGACATGTAATTCATGGGACAGAGAATAAAGGGACAGTTGCGGATTGTCTGATATTTGTCCTTCTCTGGCACCAAGACTTCATTGAACATAAGTTATAGTTTTGCATGTTTTAGGCTTAGCCAAGTTAGTATTCACAGAGGGTTACTGATGATCAAGAAGCATTTTCAATGGCCATGCCCATATTGAATTGGATTTGTGAGATAAGTTAAGGAAAAGGCAGTTGTGTAATTTGCACACAAAGTGGTGAGAATTGATCTAAAACAAACCTTTAACTTTCTAACTGGTTTAAATGGGGAAAAGACCTCTGGATAATTACATCATTTAGCACATTGATTGTCTACATGTCAATTCTAATGATTTCAGAAATACAGGGCATCGTGGTTTCCTCATTTTTAAGGAAAGGTTTTTGTTCAGCTGAGAGTCATAAATGGTGAATTTTTTAAAGGACGGAAAATGGAAGGGCCAGGGAAACAAAAGTTTCATTACAGCAAACAAGGCTTATTTCACAAAAGCAAAGCAAAAGCAAATCAATGGGACACAATTAAAGGAACCACTTATCTCTCCTTATAATACAACAAAGTGTGCACGGGGATTAAAGGACTCCTTTGTATTTAAACTGAATGTGAAACTAAGTGAATGGTTTCTGTAATTAGTGCAAAAAAAAAAATTAACACATACAGCGAAACCTATGTTCTTCCCAATCTATTTATTTAGACTATGAGATCACACTGGCTCTCATATAAACTGGGAGGAACATAGGTTAAAATCCATGCTCAAGCTTAATTTATTGGCTTTGAGCAAGTTGCTCTCTCAGCCAAGCCTACCTTAATAAGTAAGTTGGGGACAAAATGGGAACTACCCTCTCAGAGCGGGGGATTATAAATAGTGGCGGACCTACATTTTGAGGACCCTGAAGCTTGAAGTGTCGCAATCAGCAACAAGGTCTGGATAAGCTGGGCTGTAACATTTGAAAGTGGGGGACATTGACATCAGTCCCGTGTCATGGTCAGATCACTTCCTGTTGAGATTTAGGCTTTTAGCCTGTGCAGAGGCAGGGGATCAATAAGGATGGCCCACCATAGAAGGCTGGTGGATCCAAGGGGTTTTGTGATGGCCTGGGATTCAGACTCAGATGTTGAACCTGAGGGATCCCAGCCTGCACAGGATTCCCTGCCTCCAGAACCAGCAGAGCCAGGGCTGGGGCCTGAGTCTGAAGGGTCCTCACCTGTGCTGGATCCTCAGGTGCAGGCATCGGCTGACTCTGCTCTGGCTCCTGATGGGATGGAGGACCCATTGCCTGCAGGTGCTCCACTCCCAGCCCCGTCAGGGGAAGCTGAGGTTGCCTCTGGGTCCGGTAACCCTCCAGCCTCTCCTGAGCTGCAGAGGCTCAGGGCAGAGAGGCGAAGGGAACTGAGTTCCCGCAGGAGGAGTGCTCGCCTCCAAGCCAGGAGAGGCGAGTCACCAGAGGATCGGGGCCGCCCTATGCTTCGGGGCAGATTAAAGCCAGCCAGCCCCAGCCCCAAGTTGCAGGAGCAACATTGTTGGTGACCAGTTCCTGCTTGAAACCTGTCCTGCTTTTTCTGCCTGAGCTCCTGACCCGCCCTGGTTCCCCGCTTGCCTACCTGTTCCCAACTTTGCCTGACTCCCTGCCCTGCACCCAGCTTCAGTTACCACGGACTGCCTTTACGTTGCACCCCTGACCACGGACTGGACTTGGACCTGGCCTTTCGGGTAACCCACGGAACCAGCACAAGTTTCCAGGTGGCTCTGGGGCAGCTGTTGGGACTGGGTGTAGTTGTGGGGGGAGAGTTGGAAAAGAGGAGCAGTTCCTTCCTCCTTACCTCAGTCTCCAACTCTCCCAATGGCCTCATTCCCGGTGCTCTCTCTCAGCGCCGGTGGCTTGTCGTCGTCCCCTTTTCGGACCCGCAGCTCCCTCAGAGGAACTCCCGGCAGCCTGGCCCCATCCCTCCTCCTCCTCCTCCCTCCCTCCCTCCCCGATGATCTCGGCTTAGTAATGGCGGTGGGGAGAAGCCAGGAGGAGGGAGGGAAGAGGCGCCGCCACCCCCACCGTGTGAGGGAGAGGGAAAGAACGTGTGCGCTGGAGCAGCCCGAAACAGCAGATCCATGCCACAGGCCAGATTTAGAAGGCTATTGGGCCGGATCCAGCCCGCGGGCCTTAGTTTGCCGACCCATGGCTTAGAGCATGGAAACAAATTGGGAGGCGGCTTGAAGGCAAGTGGAGGAAAGATCTGACAGAATGGTGAGAGCTCATCATTGAGCAGTGAAGGTAACATAGAAGGCATACTTTGCTGCCTCCATTGCATCCTCACGATGTCATCCAGCAGAGCTCCTCTGGGCATAGCTGTCAACCTTCCCTTTTTTGTGGAAATTCCCTTATTCCAGCGCCATTTCTTGCTGTTTCCCTTTTTGGGTGGGAAATTCCCTTATTCTAGCGCCATTTCTCGCTGCTATCCCGGATTGTTAGATATCCCGTAAATTTCCCGGATTTCAAAGGAAGCAGCTCCTCTCCCTCCCTGCCGGCCAGGGAGGCTCCTCAGCTGCGTTGCTCGGCTGCGTTGCTCACCAATAGTTACAGAGAATAGGATGCCATTAGACAACAGCACTGTTTGTGCTTTGCTTGCATGTAAAATCAACCACTCTGGCCCAGCCCACAAATACACTCCTTCCAAAAGAGTGTTAAAGGATGCAAAGCCTGCAACACGTTTGTATAAGAAGTCATTAATGGATGCCAGAGAGCCAGAAGAGTGAACCTGATCAATCCCCCCATGAAGAATTGACGCTTTTGAATTGTGGTGCTGGAGTCCCGTGGACTGCAAGAAGATCAAACCATTCTGAAGGACATCAGCCCTGGCTGCTCACTGGAAGGACAGATCCTGAAGCATTGCATGAGAAGAGAAGACTCCCTGGAAAAGAGACCCTGAGGTGGGGAAAGATGATGGTGTGTAGCCTGGTGTAAATTAATTTGTAGCCTGGGGGGGATTACCGCAGCGTGGACTGTCCCCAAGAACCGTAGACTGCCCCTGGGACAGGTGAGGCTGCTGATCCCTTATTTTCAAATCCGAAAGTTGACAGCTATGCCTCTGGGTAGTGTGGGAACTTTTAGAGGCTGTCCAAAAGGAGGTGGTGGAATGAACAGTAGCTCGCTGTGACTTGTTTGCAAAGCATGTTGAGGATAAAACCACTTGCCTCCACCAGAATCTTGATGAATCTCATGGGGTGTCCAAAACACTGTCTGGTCCTGTTGTGTTGGATGAGTTTCAGTTAGTAAGGCTTGAGGATGCAGACAAGGTGTTTGGATCAGTCTGGAACTAGATGGTAATCTCTCCTTCTTGGGCGTTCTTGGAGGAAACTGATTTTCTAGATGCATTTCAGTCAGGGTTTAGGGCAATTGGGATGATTAGCTCATCAGGAACAATTTAGAATGTGGGCAGCTCTCAGCTCGAATCTTCAGGGGGACATAAAGCAGTTGGGAATAGAGTGAGATATATCATCTGCAGACTATGGGGCTAGGAATGGCCATGTACTGACTGTCAGATCTACAAAGCAGGGCATATGTGAAGCCTCCATCAGGCAAGGATGGCAGTACTACAATCTGGTGGGAATCCAGCACCGGAAGAACCAGGGTGTAGCGTGTAGGTTTCAGTATATTTTAGAAGTAAAGGGAAAGGGACCCCTGACCGTTAGGTCCAGTCGTGACCAACTCTGGGGTTGCGGCGCTCATCTCGCATTATTGGCTGAGGGAGCCGGCGTACAGCTTTCGGGTCATGTGGTCAGCATGACTAAGCCGCTTCTGGCGAAACCAGAGCAGCGCATGGAAACGCCGTTTACCTTCCCGCCGGAGCGGTACCTATTTATATACTTGCACTTTGACGTGCTTTCAAACTGCTAGGTGGGCAGGAGCTGGGACCGAGCAACGGGAGCTCACCCCATCGCGTGGATTCGAACCGCCGACCTTCTGATCGGCAAGCCCTAGGCTCTGTGGTTTAACCCACAGCGCCACCCGCGTCCATTTTTGAAGTAGGGAAACAGAAATGGAAATGGGCATAGAAATCTAAAGCAAGTTCAATTTACTGTAGTAAGTTGATCTCCATCATACTTTCCATGTATCGCAGCTCAGACTAACTGCTCGTTGCAGTTAGAGATCTACATTGGCTCCCAGTACGTTTCTGAGCACAATTCAAAGTGTTGGTGCTGACCTTTAAAGCCCTAAGCGGCCTCGGTCCTGTATACCTGAAGGAGCGTCTCCACCCCCATCGTTCAGCCCGGACACTGAGATCCAGCGCCGAGGGCGTTCTGGCGGTTCCCTCGCTGCGAGAAGTCAAGTTACAGGGAACCAGGCAGAGGGCCTTCTCGGTAGTGGCGCCCGCCCTGTGGAACGCCCTCCCATCAGAGGTCAAAGCGATAAACAACTACATGACCTTTAGAAAATACCTGAAGGCAGCCCTGTTTAGGGAAGTTTTTAATCTGTGATATTTTAATGTATTTTGATACTTGTTGGAAGCTGCCCAGAGTGGCTGGGGAGACCCGGCCAGATGGGTGGGGTACAAATAATAAATTATTAAATTATTATTATTATTATTTATTCTTTTTTTAAAAGCCCAGGCAAACAAAGCAACAGTCAGAAACCTAAAACTGCTAATTGTGACCTGGCCATTGTACTAATGATCAAAGCTCCTATCTCAGCATTGCTTGTTTCACACATGAATGTAATTGTAAAACTGTGAGCCCCAAGATGTGGCAGACACAGATTTTAGAAGGATGAATACAGAATAGGCGCTGTGTCAAGGTCTTTCAGGTCAGATCCCCAGGAGCTGATGGAGTTGTGAGCTGAGGGTGATTCAAAGGTTAAGTCTTCTACCAAAGGGCTAGTCTGGTCAGAGACATAATTGGAATAACAAAGTCAATATATGTTACTAGTGCTGGGACATAATCTTCATTTGATCTCTCACATGGCAGATTAATTAAGTGTTATCAATTAATGGCCTGGTAAAAGTGAACACCCTGTTAGTCAGTTTTCCAAACAGCGTCAAGCATATCCAAAGCCCTCCCTCCTACCGTGTGTGTGTGTGTGTGTGTGTGTGTGGAGAGAGAGAGAGAGAGAGAGAGAGAGAGAGAGAGAGAGAGAGAGAGAGAGAGAATTACTTTATGAGAAATGAAGGGAAATACTGACACTATTGACAACGAGCAACTTTTTATAATTCTACAATAATCCATATTGTTTACACAACAGCTAAACAGGCACTTTTATCTGAAAACCTCAACACATTAATTAATTAAACTTCACAAAAGCCCCAGGAAAAATACATTATTGCTGCCGTTGAAGGAGACCCAGAAGTCTATATGCACTGCAGATATATATATATATATAAACAGGCTGCAGGTGAAATATTCTTCTCAAGAAGCAATAAACTGAACCAGCATGAGTTATGTAAGTTGGTTACATAGAAAGCTTGATGTTTAAATTAGATATGATCAAGTCTCTCTCTCTCTCTCTCTCTCTCTCTCTCTCTCTCTCTCTCTCTCTCTCTGTGTGTGTGTGTGTGTGTGTGTGTGTGTTTTACACAGCATTGTACAGAGCACAGGGACCTCTTCTTTTTTTGCTGTCCACTTTGTGCTGGCACCCATAACACTTTTATCCTTACATACAAAAGGTACACGGCCGTTTGATATTCATGGGTTAATCCTGATGATGTATTACTGCGATGAGGATGCTACATTTTTCATAGCAGAACCACAGAGGAGCAAGCAGGGATGGTCTGGTTGGCCGCGTCCCGGACCCTGCCTGGTGTATGCTCTTGCAGCCAGTTAATATGCCGCCTTATAGACTTCCTGCCTGCTAGTTTGTTGTGTGTGATTTCTGCTAGCAGGTAAGAATCGAGGTTCTGCTGGTTCCAGAGGGTTGCTGTCCGATGGCTGGCTGAGTTGAGCTGCAGTGCGACTGTGGACCAGAGCCTTGGTTTGGCTAGAAGAACAGATCCGGCTGCAGGCAGGAAGGGGGGTTGTCACTAAGGGAACACAAAGGGGCTCACCACTTTAGGTCATGGCTCTGTGGAGTCACAGGCAGGGCCGTCTTAAGAATATCCGGCACCGTGGTGCAAAGATCCTTCCGGCACCCCTCTCCCCCCGTTTCCCAGAGTTGTCGACCTTTTCCCAAGCCTTTGTGGGGATCGCTCTCCTCCCAAGGAGGCTTGGGAAGGAAGCTGCACGCCCGCCAGCCGTATAGTTGTCGGGGCGCAGCTGGCGGGCGTGCAGGGAAAGGGGAGGCCGCCGCAGCTCTCCCACTCGCTGGGGTGCCCCTGAGAGGCCGGCGCCCTGGTGCGACGTGCCACTAAGCCCTATGGGAAAGACGGCTCTGGTCACAGGGACATCCCCACTGCTAGTTAGGAAGTATACCAGGGGTAGGCAACCTAAGGCCCGGGGGCCGGATGCGGCCCAATCACCTTCTCAATCCGGCGCATGGGATTTTTTGTTACATCGTGTTTTTACATGAGTAGAATGTGTCCTTTTATTTAAAATGCATCTCTGGGTTATTTGTGGGTCCTTCTATTTAAAATGCATCTCTGGGTTATTTGTAGGGCCTGCCTGGTGCTTTTACATGAGTAGAATGTGCGCTTTTATTTAAAATGCATCTCTGGGTTATTTGTGGGTCCTTTTATTTAAAATGCATCTCTGGGTTATTTGTGGGGCATAGAAATTCGTCCTTTCCCCCCCCCCAAAAAAAAAATATAGTCTGGCCCACCACATGGTCTGAGGGACGGTGGACCGGCCCACAGCTGGAAAAGGTTGCTGACCCCTGAACTATACCAACAAATACAAATTGAACACAGTCCCAATAAAAGCAGATTAAAGACCACTATGCAATTTCTAACATGCGCCAATTTAAAATATATGGTACTTAGACTGTATATACTAAGGATAGAAATAAATCAAGATGCAATTAAATTAACAAAAACTATTTATGGGTCTTTGCAGCAGAACGGAGAAATCTAGCAAATGTTTCTGCTATGGTTTTGTGTGTTTCGGCCAATTTGTATGCCAGATACCATATTTGGATATTTCAGTAGATTGGGAGTAAATAAGCTATTTTGCTTATCTCTGTGAACATTGCACAAACACACAAAATGTGTTACTGTTTTTATTTCTCCGCTCCCACAAAGGTAGAGCCATTAGTTATATGGAGTCCCCAGTGAATGAATCAATCGAATATTTATTATACTCAACTACTATGTAATGCGGGTAGAGCTGTGGTCTAAACCACTGAGCCTAGAGCTTGCTGATCAGAAGGTCGGCGGTTTGAATCCCTGCGACGGGGTCAGCTCCCGTTGCTTGGTCCCAGCTCCTGCCAAGTAACAGTTCGAAAGCACATCAAAGTGCTTTTTCGAGCACAGTACGTTTCCGAGCACAATTCAAAGTGTTGGTGCTGACCTTTAAAGCCCTAAACGGCCTCAGCCCAGTATACCTGAAGGAGCATCTCCACCCCCATCATTCTGCCCAGACACTGAGATCCAGCACCGAGGGCCTTCTGGCGGTTCCCTCACTACGAGAAGCAAAACTACAGGGAATGAGGCAGAGGGCCTTCTCGGTAGTGGCACCTGCCCTGTGGAACGCCCTCCCAGCAGAGGTCAAAGCGATAAACAACTATATGACATTTAGAAAATACCTGAAGGCAGCCCTGTTTAGGGAAGTTTTTAATGTGTTAATGTATTTTAATGTTTGCTGGAAGCCGCCCAGAGTGGCTGGGGAGACCCAGCCAGATGGGCGGGGTACAAATAATAAATTATTATTATTATTATTATTATTATTATTATTAAGTGCAAGTAGATCAATAGGTACCGCTCTGGTGGGAAGGTAAACGGCATTTCCGTGCACTGCTCTGGTTTCGCCAGAAGCGGCTTAGTCATGCTGGCCACATGACCCAGAAAAACTGTCTGCGGACAAACACCAGCTCCCTCGGCCTGTAAAGCGAGATGAGCGCCGCAACCCCAGAGTCGTTCGCAACTGGACTTAACTGTCAGGGGTCCTTTACCTTTTCTGTGTAAAAAAACCCACTACAAAATATTTAAAAATGCATAATCACAGGACGAGAAAAATAAAGGTAACAAGTCTGGTGCTAACCTTTTCAGTAACATTCAGATATACAGCATTGCCATCTGTTTGAAAATGACTATTACCTTCTGGTTGGGCATCTTTGCAGGATAGCGCCAGCCCAGAATCCGGCACATGCTAAGGAGGCGAGGGTTTTTGTCCGGGCTTGTGTTAACCTTCTCTGGCATCACTTTTTCAGTACTGCCAAGCTAATACAGTATTGTAGGACTAATGTACGATACCAGACAACAAGAACACTTCTAAATATTTGATAACTGATTTATTATTTTTATTCTATTATTTAATAAATTCATCCAAGGATTTACTTTTCAGTATCCCTTTCCTGCAGTCCATCTGTCAACATTTTAGCTGCAACCCTATATCTACTTACCAGGGAATAAGCCTCAATGAATTGAAGGGTAGAAATGTGTAGAATTGTGCTGTTAGTCAACTTCATTATTATTATTCTTCCTTTAAAAAAACCCCACTAAATTCCTTCTGGAAATTCCTTGTGTGTAGAGTGATTTCCCTAAGCCCTGAGGAATGTATGCTGTTAGCTATAATTTTTAAAATGTTGTTTGATAGGACACTTTGTAATAAAATTGCTTTTAAAAATGCATTTTCAAGTCACAACAATCATTTTTTAAAAAAACAAGACCATCCTTCGTGGTGGCATTTTGTTTCGGTGATTGAGAGCAATGTTTATTTCATTCATTTTGTTTTATTCAGGTTAGCATAAGCAAAAGAAGCTGGTCTTGAGAGCCTCACTTTTTAAAAAGAGATTTTGACATGTGATTTACTGGTGTTATCTGATGAATTTCAAAAGCAATATATATCTTTTCTCTTTTCTACAATGTTAGCTGTAACAGCTATGAATATCCATGTATTTCAAAGTCGATAAGATGAAAAATGTACGATTTCCAGGGACTCCATTTGTTACTATGCATAATAGGGTAATACCTTTTCTGCAGCACGTCTTCCCTGTACTGAAACTTTTGCCATTTATCTCTCCCTTGTCCTCTTTTGCCCCTCTGTTTTTTCCCTTAAATAGCATTTTTTTTTGTTTATTTCCATAGAGGCAAGAGATGTTGATGCTGGCAAGTGAAATGGACTATTTTGATTGTGCATTTTGTGATTTTATATTGTGATTTTATCCTGTGAACTGCTCTGAGACCTGCGGGTAGAGGGCAGTATACAAATTTAGTAAATAGTAAGAATAAAGGCCATAACAAACACACACACACAGGTAATAGGAACAGGGGAATGTGGCACTACCTAAACAACTAATATAAGAACTCTTAATTAAAACAATGAACAATTATTATTGAAGTATGAAATAAGGAGGATAGAAACTGATAAGAAAAGTGTGGCCAGCACTTGCGTGTCGAGGTCCCAAATCATCCCTCAAATGAAAGACACTTCAGACGGAAATTTACTGTATATTCCGGCGTATAAGACGACTGGGCATATAAGACGATCCCCAACTTTTCCAGTTAAAATATAGAGTTTGGGATATACTCGCCGTATAAGAAATACGATCTGGCGTATAAGACGACCCCCGACTTTTGAGAAGATTTTCCTGGGTTAAAAAGTAGTCTTATATGCAGGAATATACAGTAAGTTTAAGGTTTTTGGCATGATTTTGGCCACAACTTTATTAAAATATGTGAGTGGTTGCTTAGGCATTGGTTCAGACTATCTGTCCTGCTGGGGACAGAACTGACATTTGTCAGTAAAAGGAAAACACTTTGGGGAGAGAATGGGAGCCGGGGGTCTGACCCTCGCCTCTCCCCAAATGCTCCCAGGGGCTCTTGCGTGGCCCTGGCCCCCGACCGGGGGATATGGACAAAAGCATGGCGAGCCCCTGGATTCCTTTAACGGAATTCCCCATGCAGCAGCAGCATTGGAGGGGCAGACACAGCCAACCACATCCCCTCCACCAACCAAATTCATAACCAATGCCTAACCACCAACCTTACAAGTTGTGACTAATTGCTACGCAGTAGGCGAAAACCAAATGGAACCAGCCAATCAGCCAAATGGAAAAAAATTCCTACCAGGCCCCTGCCCCAAAAGCAGACGACCCCATGACAGGCATAGCAAGGTCAAACACAAAGGCCTAATAAGGGGAAGGGGGGCGGGAGATCCGATGCACGCAGCAAAGAGGAATAGCGCGCTGCGAGCCAAGCAGTATACAGTCCCTGGGCTGTCCATCAACAAATTGCAACATAGAAATCTCCCCAACGACACCCAGGATCCAATCACAGCAGTGGCCATCTATACGATCCCGCCCAGCAACAGAGGGGTGACTTGCTGGCCCCCACCGCAACACGTGCTCTCCGTGAAGGAGAACCCGCTTTGTTAGTGCAGTCAAAAACTGCGAACATTGCAATGAATAAAGCACAAACAACAAGCCTTTCAAAATGACTCTCTGAGGGAACTAATGAGAAAGACTGGCCAAGCAGGGGAAATACAGAGCATTTTTAATTACTTCAGCATCCCTCCCCACGAGCGCTGTGATTGGGAAGATGGCGCCTGACATTTTCTAGCCTTTGCTTGGAAGCAAGAGGCCTGTCTCAGTGATCAAATTCCCTTCGTAGTGCCCTCCCTGCTATTAGCCCTTGATTGGGAGCACTAGGTGTCAATATAATAAAGTCCACCTCCTCCCCTATGCCCCCCCTCACCCGATCTCGGGGTCTTCCTTATATGGTGTGTCAGTGGATTTTTGCTTGGATTTTTGAAATGTGGCAACACAGTCTGTTTCTCCAAAGTTATTTTTTTTACTGCAAATAGCCTTTAAAAAAAAATCACTTCAGGAAGGAGAAACTGCTATGTATCTGTAAGAGACTATCCCAACCCACCGTTGTAGCCATTGCAAAGCACCCCAAATTCAGAGCCAGCACACAGCCCTATAAAGGTAAAGAACCCCTGACAGTTAAGTCCAGTTGCGAACGACTCTGTGGTTGGGGCGCTCATCTTACTCTATAGGCTGAGGGAGCTGGCGTTTGTCCGCAGACAGTTTTTCCGGGTCATGTGGCCAGCTTGACTAAGCCGCTTCTGGCGAACCAGAACAGCGCACGGAAACGCTGTTTTATATCTGTTGGAGGCCGCCCAGAGTGGCTGGGGAGACCAGGCCAGATGGGTGGGGTACAAATAAAAGAATTATTATTATTATAAACGCCGTTTACCTTCCCACAGGAGCAGTACCTATTTATCTACTTGCACTTTGACGTGCTTTCGAACTGCTAGGTTGGCAGGAGAAGGGACCGAACAACGGGAGCTCTCCCCGTCAGGGGGATTCGAACCGCCGACCTTCTGATCAGCAAGCCCAAGGCTCAGTGGTTTAGACCACAGCGCCACCTGCATCCCATAAATGCCAAAAGAGATGGGATGGGATTTGGGGAGTTTTAGATTAGCGAAAGTGCAAGTAAAAAGAGATTTGGTGGAGATTTATAAAGCTATGCATTACAGGTGTGTCAACTTGAATAAAATATTTGGGGGGGGGCTAATATTGCTTTTGGCATGTCAGCATGCAACAGTGGCCAAACCCCAGAAATGGCAAAACCGGGTGAGGGTAGCCGAGGGGTCTCAAACCCTCAGTGAGTCAGGGACTTGTCAATCGCCTGCATGCGAAGATAAGCTTGAGTGGACGAGGCCAATAGTGGGTCCAACAGTCAAGAAGGTGGTGAGAGAAGCCAAAATGGTTTGTTTCTGTGGCTCACAAACTTGAGGAAGCTTGTTTCGAGGCCAGCGGCTCTCCCTATGGTAATCTGAGAGGCCACAGAATCATAGCTGTCAACCCTCCCTTTTTTTGCGGAAAACTCCCTTATTCCAATGCCATTTCCCGCTGCTATTCCAGATTGTTGATATCCCTTAAATTTCCCAGATTTCAAAGGAAGCAGCTCCTCTCCCTCCCTGCTGGCCAGGGAGGCTCCTCAGCTGCGTTGCTCGGCTGCCAATAAGGAGTCTGAGACCAACTGGGGGCGGAGCTTGCATGCCTTGTGCAGCCAGACCCTCACGCCAAACCAGACAGACAGCCTGCCTGCCGTCTATGCGCTCGCTCTTTCGCTCACCCGTTCGTGCGCAGCCTCTGGAGCGCAGGATGGCGAGGCTACTTGGTGCCATTGCACCGCCCTCACGGCATCCCTTATTTTCAAAACCAAAAGTTTGAAAAAATCCCTTATTTTCAAATCCGAAAGTTGACAGCTATGGTCTGGCAACTTGACGATGCATGGTCAAGAATATCATATAAAAATCTCAAACGGGAATACCATATATAAATACAGTTTGTGAAGGTGTCTGGTTGTGTTCACAGCTTGATTCGACCTAGGATTGTTTATTGTGTAAATGTGCAGATTGCTGTTGTCAGTTTGGTTCCAAGAAATAAGTGACAAGTGGGGTGCCGCAGGGTTCTGTCCTGGGCCCGTTGTTGTTCAAATGACTTGGATGACAGGGTGAGCTCCCATTGCTCGGTCCTTGCTCCTGCCCACCTAGCAGTTCGAAAGCACGTCAAAGTGCAAGTAGATAAATAGGTACTGCTCCGGCGGGAAGGTAAACGGCGCTGCTCTGGTTCACCAGAAGCAGCTTAGTCATGCTGGCCACATGACCTGGAAGCTGTACGCCGGCTCCCTCAGCCAGTAAAGTGAGATGAGCGCCGCAACCCCAGAGTCGGACACGACTGGACCTAATGGTCAGGGTTCCCTTTACCTTTACCAGGAATCTAGTTAACAGTTACACTGAGGCAGAATTCTAAACAAAAGCAGCATCATAATGGTTATGGCATGTGCATGAACGGTTAAAAAAATGATTACACAAATGATGCTCCCTTGACAATAATCTTACAGTCACCTGCATTTTGTCTGTCGATTTGAGAATCAGTATAGAAATAAAATAGCATGCATTAAGATCCAGCGCCGAGGGTCTTCTGGCGGTTCCCTCACTGCAAGAAGCAAAGCTACAGGGAACCAGGCAGAGGACCTTCTCGGTAGTGGCACCCGCCCTGTGGAACGCCCTCCCAGCAGAGGTTAAAGAGATAAACAACTATCTGACATTCAGAAAATAACTGAAGTTTTTAACCTGTGATATTTTAATGTATTTTAATATCTGTTGGAGGCCGCCCAGAGTGGCTGGGGAGACCCGGCCAGATGGGCGGGGTACAAATAATAAATTATTATTAGTTACAGGTAGATAGCCGTGTTAGTCTGTCATAGTCAAAACAAAATAAAAAAAAATCCTTTCAGTAGCACCTTAGAGGCCAACTAAGTTTGTTCTTTGTATGAGCTTTCGTGTGCATGCACACTTGGTATCTGAAGAAGTGTGCATGCACACGAAAGCTCATACAAAGAACAAACTTAGTTGGTCTCTAAGGTGCTACTGGGAGGAATTTTTTTATTTTGTTTTAAATAATAATAATAATAATAATTATTATTATTATTATTCTGCATATATAATAATTAATAATAATAATAATAATAATTTTATTTGTACCCCACCCATCTGGCTGGGTCTCCCCAGCCACTCTGGGTGGCTTCCAACAGACAAAAAATACATTAAAATATCACAGGTTAAAAGCTTCCCTAAATAGGGCTCTTGAGGTATCTTCTGAATGTCAGATAGTTGTTCATCTATTATTATTATTATTATTATTATTATTATTATTTAAAAGAGCCAAGGCAGGAAGAAGACCAACAACTGCTTGGGACTCTTTTCTATTTTCACATTTGCCAACCTCATCCTCCCTGCTCCAATGTCTTGGGAAATATGAAAATGTTCCCGAAGTGCAAATTGCATCCCTACATAAATGCTGATCCATGTGGGAAGGGCAGATATAGGAGGGTTATAGGCAAGGGTTAAAAAAATCCCTCCCCATTCCCATTCTGCTCCCTTTCGCTCTGATCCCATTATAAACTAAGACAACATTTTCTCCAATTTCCAGCCACTACTGAAGCTCAGAACAGAAAAGATACTGGAATCGGCAGGAGCCACACTGGGATGTCAGACTTTGGAGCGCTTGCTACCTTGGGACCAATGGGGGGTGGGGAGTTGGGGGGGGAGGGCAGTAAATCAGTGCATGCTTGTCAACAGCTCCAAGCTGCAGAATTACTCGAGCGAAAATAACAAATGGCTGTCATTGTGGAGCCAAAAACCTGTGATTATAATTATCACATCCCCAGTGACCTTGCATAAACTTTAATCCCTCTCCAATGGAGCATTTAAATAGCTTGCATCTACTGGCAAGAGACCATGTCCCTCTCCCCGGGAATATGGAGACCAGGAAAGGAACACACACAAAAATTCCACCAGGCCTGTCTGGTGCCTTACAGCCTCTATTAAAGGGGCTGTACAAGGAAAGCAACTGTCCCTGTCATTTTAATTGATATTATATTGCCCCACCAACTCAATATGCCTCAATTGTCTCTGACTCCAGTTAAGCTCAGCTTAACCATTTTAATCAGCTGAAAAGGTCAAACACCAGAAAGTGTTTGCTGCATCGTTTCAGCAGGTTTCTGCACTAAAAAAAAACACAAAACCCTGCATATAAAAATAGTGTTGTCATGGAACGGTGCTGTGACTTCTGCCTGCGCTCTCCCAACTCCATTTGCAATATGTGATATAAGGGCCTTTGGGGGAGGGGAACGGGGTGTGTTTTTCCTTTTTACCACACAATATGGTTAGATGGAAGATGTTCCATGAAATAGTTTTGTTTCGTGGTTAAGAATAAAATAATGTTGACCAGTCATGAAAGCACGTTACTCCTTTCCATACTGAAATATACTCGGAGTCAAGTGTGAATTTCATGCTCTTTATTCAGCTCATACCGGTAGCAGCAAGGAATGAATCTTTCCCCAAAACGTCTGCTATATATACATTATTTACACAATGGGCCCCACGTGATTGGCTAATTCCGGGCTGCTCCTGTAGGCCAATCAGGTTGTGGATTCACTTCATCCAGGAGCCTGATTGGCTGCTCTTGCAGGCCAATCAGGTTGCTGATTCACTTCCACCTGGAGCTGGATTGGGTGGCTCCTGCGGACTAATCAGACTGCTGCATTCTGGATCCTATTGTTCTAGGACCAATCAGACTGCTGCACTTTGGATCCTATTGTTCTAGGATTCAGCTCAGTACATAACACATACCGGTACCTTTATAGCCTAATATAAATGCCAGTCTACATTAGCAGAAACTGTAGCCTTATCAGGGGTTTGCGTTGCTTCCCAAGCTGGGAGGAAGGAATGGAATGGATGAATGGAATGTTAGCAGACTATAAGGTCTCTCTCTCTCTCTCTCTCTCTCTCTCTCTCTCTCTCTCTCTGTGTGTGTGTGTGTGTGTGTGTGTGTGTGTGATTGTGTGTGTGAGCCAGTGTGGTGTAGTGGTTAAGAGCGGTAGACTCGTAATCTGGTGAACTGGGTTCGCATCTCCTCTCCTCCACATGCAGCTGCTGGGTGACCTTGGGCTAGTCACACTGCTCTGAAGTCTCTCAGCCCCACTCACCTCACAGAGTGTTTGTTGTGGGGGAGGAAGGGAAGGGAGAATGTGAGCCGCTTTGAGACTCCTTCGGGTAGTGATAAAGCGGGATATCAAATCCAAACTCTTCTTCTTCTTCTGGGTGCAAGTTGTTGGTTCGGCTTGGGAAAGGGGCATGCGCCAATGCGACCCAGTGATATTTCAAAAGTATTCGACTCTGAGCAGGTGGGCCGCATGGTATATCATAATGAGCTTTTGGAATTCCCAACAGTTTGTCTACAAAAATGTAGAGGGGTAAATGAGAGGCAGGGACGCGGGTGGCGCTGTGGGTTAAACCACAGAACCTAGGGCTTGCCGATCAGAAGGTCGGCGGTTCGAATCCCCGTGACGGGGTGAGCTCCCGTTGCTCGGTCCTTGCTCCTGCCAACCTAGCAGTTCGAAAGCACGTCAAAGTGCAAGTAGATAAATAGGTACCACTGCAGCGGGAAGGTAAACAGCGTTTCCGTGCGCTGCTCTGGTTCGCCAGAAGCGGCTTAGTCATGCTGGCCACATGACCTCGAAGCTGTACGCCGGCTCCCTCGGCCAATAATGCGAGATGAGCACCGCAACCCCAGAGTCGACTGGACCTAATGGTCACGGGTCCCTTTACCTTTAATTGAGAGGCACTATATACTTGAGCTTTGGGGGGGGGGGTTAAATGAAATCGCTCCATAAAAATGGCTTTTACTATGCCATCATGGAATATGAGGTCAGGTCAACCTGGACAAATAACGGAAAGCAGAGAATAGCAACAAACACACAGTTCTCACAAGCTAGGGAAGTATGCAGTTCAATTGCATTCGGAACGGTGCTGTGTCACTTTTCTAAATGATCTGGAGTCAGATGTGAGCTATGAGGTATCTAAAGTTGCAGATGACACAAATCATTCAGGATGGTGGAAGTCCAAACAGGCTCTGAAAGGACCTCTTCAATCAAGATGAAGAACAAAATGGCAAATAAAATTTGATGTAAGCAAGTGCAAAGCAATGCTTAAAAAACCAAACTTCGCATGTACATTAATAGAGACTGAACTGGTTGCGTCAAGCCAGAAAAAGATCCTTGTTGTCAGTTTAATGAAATTGGCAGGTGAAGAGGAAAATTCTGTGTTAGAAAAAGGAAAGGAATTAAAATAACCAGCATCAGAATGTTGGGAGTTAATGCCACACTTGGAATGAAAAAGGCCATACTAAAGAAAGTATTTTGTTTATTATAGTGGAGATTATCTCAAACTTCCTTCAATATCACCAAAGTCATTTATATTGAACTTTTCATAATACGAACATTCATTCATTCATTCATTCATTCATTCATTTTTTCTTATTTCAACAACTTGATTTTTTATTTTACTTTTTTTTTTAAAAAAAATAAACTTTATTTAGAATTCAATAATAACAATAACAGCAACAGCAACAAAATACTGTTAGTGCTAATTACACATACAAAACAAGGAAAAAATACGAACATTCATTTAAATATAATGGAGTATATTAAATGAAATATAATTATTTTGTTAAAAGGCAGCTTATTAATCTAATAAAGTGCTTTGATAGACATTCCTGGTATCAATACCTGTGTAAACATGAACACATTGTGCAACACTGGTTGACATAAGAAATATAAAATTCTGGCAATCCAGGAGCATTCCTTGTTCCCAGGGAGCTCCCTAGCCTTGCATGAATTCAATAAAGGACAACGGCATAACTTTCTACCCTGCAGATGGTAATGTCCAACTTTTAACCCAGCATCTATAACTGTTTCTCCCAGTACGTTTCCGAGCACAATTCAAAGTGTTGGTGCTGACCTTTAAAGCCCTAAACGGCCTCGGTCTCGTATACCTGAAGGAGCGTCTCCACCCCCACCGTTCAGCCCGGACACTGAGGTTCAGCACCGAGGGCCTTCTGGCGGTTCCCTCACTGCGAGAAGCAAAGCTACAGGGAACCAGGCAGAGGGCCTTCTCGGTAGTGGCGCCCGCCCTGTGGAACACCCTCCCAGCAGAGGTTAAAAGGATCAACAATTACATGACATTTAGAAAACACCTGAAGGGAAGTGTTCAGGGAAGTTTTTAATCTGTGATGTGTTAATGTATTTTAATGTTTGCTGGAAGCCACCCAGAGTGGCTGGGGAGACCCAGCCAGATGGGCGGGGTACAAATAATAAATAGTTGTTGTTGTTATTATTATTATTATTATTATTATTATTATTATTATTAGCAGATGAATTTATTTGGACTTGTATCATTGGAGACTGCTATTCAGTTACCCTAAACAAAAGGAAATCAGCCCTGAGTGCTCACTGGAAGGACAGATCCTGAAGCTGAGACTCCAATACTTTGGTCACCTCATGAGAAGAGAAGACTCCCTGGAAAAGACCCTGATGTTGGGAAAGATGGAGGGCACAAGGAGAAGGGGACGACAGAGGATGAGATGGTTGGACCGTGTTCTCGAAGCTACCAACATGAGTCTGACCAAACTGCGGGAGGCAGTGGAAGACAGGAGTGCCTGGCGTGCTCTGGTCCATGGGGTCACGAAGAGTCGGACACGACTAAACAACAACAACAGCAAACAAAAGGAAACTTTGAAAGCAAATGTGATTTCTCCAAGCTTTTAGACCTGGAGCGTGTTGGCAAACTTTTGTATCCTTTATATCAGCGTTCTTCAACCTTGGGTCCCCAGATGTTGGTGGACTACAACTCCCATCATCCCTGACCATTGGCTACGATGACTGGGGATTATGGGTATTGGAGTCCAACAACATCTGGGGACCCAAGGTTGAAGAGCACTGCTTTATATGACCTAAAAGAGAATGTCCTTCAGACAAAAGCAACAGAAAAGCAGGAATGTGGTGCCAGCAACAACAACAACAAAGTGTGTTTCTCTTTAAGGTTAACACGAACAATTGGGGAATGCATGAAGGGAAAGGATGCAGGCTGAATTTACTTGGTTTATTATTACACATTGACTTTTATCTAATCAGATGCAATTATTTTTTATAAAAAAAAAATTCATGAGATTTCCTTATTGAAGGAATAGCAGCAAGCTAGCTGCTGTGATGGATCTGGCACAAGCGCGTTCCCTGGGCCAACTGATTTATCATGTCTCATTCCAGTAGTACTTCCTTGCTTGCTCATTTCTCATCTTATTACGGCGAAGCTGTAATTAAAGAGGATCCTCCCACAGAGAAGAGTTTCTCCCTTAGGATGAGCTCAATTATAAATGCAGTTGCTCTTACACTGAGACCAATCTCAGGAAGCCAGCTTGATGAAATCCATCCCTAAGACGTTGACCTTAAAGCAGACCTATAAAATGCTAGGGTGAGTTTCCTGGGCAAACGCTGATCATTTCATTTTAAACATGTACAGAAGTCCATTGATTCTCTTATGATTTACAAAGGAGATAGCATGGGGGAGTTTCTGTGCTCTTCTAAATAAGCCCAGAGATGCATGTAAACACGGTCCTTCGTGTGCCAACTGTCTGATCCAAGAGAATTTGTTTTATGGATGAGTTATTGCTTAGCATTAACTCGCGCAGCATTGTAAATATACCTGGCACCATTCAGTGGTAGGTCAGAGCCAAGCAGATAACAGGCCAATTCTCCAAATGGCTAACAGTCTACAGATGCCATCAATGACAAACTATGAGGCAGAACATAACATACATAATGTAGGAACAAGTAGCCATTAGAGTTTGATCCTTGGATATGTGGTCTTCAGGCAGTGTAAACGAGGAATTATAACAGAGTTCCAATGAAGCTGTGTTTTCTGCTCTGGACAGCTCTTCATTTAAGGCTTGCTCCTCCCCCGCCCCCCTTTCACCAGATACTTCTGTTAAGTCTGACAAATCATTTCCCTGACACAATAAATTTGTTATGGAACATTATCTCACTTGGAGGAAGGTCATGATGTGCTAAAGGTCATGCATGGTAACTATTATCTCATGAAAATGGTATCCCTACCATTCTAGTATGCACTCTTAAACTAAGGAATATTGAGCTGGCAATGAGAAATTCCTCATAAAGGTAAAGGGACCCCTGACCATTAGGTCCAGTCGTGTCCGACTCTGGGGTTGCGGCGCTCATCTCGCTTTATTGGCCGAGAGCCGGTGTATAGCTTCCGGGTCATGTGGCCAGCATGACAAAGCCGCTTTTGGCGAAACCAGAGCAGCGCACAGAAACGCCATTTACCTTCCTGCCAGGTAAAGGTAAAGGGACCCCTGACCATTAGGTCCAGTCGTGTCCGACTCTGGGGTTGCGGCGCTCATCTCGCTTTATTGGCCGAGAGCCGGCGTATAGCTTCCGGGTCATGTGGCCAGCATGACTAAGCCGCTTCTGGCGAACCAGAGCAGCGCACGGAAACGCCGTTTACCTTCCCGCCAGAGCGGTTCCTATTTATCTACTTGCACTTTGACGTGCTTTCGAACTGCTAGGTTGGCAGGAGCCGGGACCGAACAACGGGAGCTCACCCCATCGCGGGGATTCGAACCGGTGACCTTCTGATCAGCAAGCCCTAGGCTCTGTGGTTTAACCCACAGCGCATTCCTCATAAAGAGCCCCATTTATGGGAATCCTACAGGGACGGTGCAGGATTCCTTCATGGTATAAGATTTGAAAAGCAAACATTCGGGTTACAAAGGTACAACTGTATTGTCATTCTAGCAGTAACTGGGGAAGTATAAATAAGAAAGATTTGTATTTCATTCTGTAATATGTTGATGTAGTTGCATTCAGATTCAGGACTTCTTTTCCTGAGGGTATGCAAAAGATTCAGAAGTGGCCTGTTTCAGACAGATTTGTCTAAGCCAAAATGAGATATTTCCACCATATTGCAAACTGACATACCGGTAGAAGCCTGCAAACCAATTTGGGGGGGGGGGGATTTGGAGATTTGCAAACACTATTGGCAGCGTGTTCGCAAACGCTGAAAATTGTTCCTCTAGCTCATCGTGTAAATAAAATGCCAGAGTAGAGGGAGAGTTCTCTCTTGTGACTGACACGTCAAGCTTCTAATCAGAGGGGATAATTTTACCAGGGCTCTCCAATCACGGTGCTTAAGGGAAGGGAGGTTGGAGTTATATTTCATTCTGTTATTATCTGCTCTGTAGTCTTTCCTTGTGATGCCTACTTGGGAAATAATGGACATTCAAGTCTTCCCACCTCTGTGCCACATGGTCACACCATAGCTGTCAACTTTCGGATTTGAAAATAAGGGATTTTTTCAAACTTTCGGATTTTAAAATAAGGGGTACCGCGAGGGCGGTGCAATGGCACCAAGTAGCCTCGCCACCCTGCGCTCCAGAGGCTGCGTGCGAACGGGTGAGCGAAAGATCGAGCGCATAGACGGCAGGCAGGCAAGCTGGCTGTCTGGTTCGGCGTGAGGGTCTGGCTGCACAAGGCATGCATGCAAGCTCCGCACCCAGTCGGTCTCAGACTCCTTATTGGCAGCCGAGCAATGCAGCTGAGGGGCCTCCCTGGCCGGCAGGGAGGGAGAGGAGCTGCTTCCTTTGAAATCCGGGAAATTTAAGGGATATCAACAATTCGGGATAGCAGCGGGAAACGGCATTGGAATAAGGGAGTTTCCCACCAAAAAAAGGGAGGGTTGACAGCTATGGGCCACACCCTCACTCCTGTCAAACTTGTTTTGCACTTGGTCTCTGTGACTCAGGCTCAGACTCAGAACCGGAGGAGGCTCAGTCCACGTCGGATCCTCTGCCACAAGCATCAGCTGAACCTAGTCTGGGACCTGATCCTGAAGAGCTTCAGTCTGCTCAGGTTCCCCTGCAATAAGCACCAGCTGGGCCAAGTCGGGGACCTGAGCCTCTCCTGGCTCCAGGTGCTGGGGATACCTCGTTGCCATCAGTTGGGCCATCAGAGGCTGAGGCGTCTCCTGAGCTGCAGAGAGTCAGGGCTGAGAGAAGGAGGGACTTGAGTACTCGCAGGAGGAGTGCTCGCCTTCAGGCGAGGCAGGGTGGTGAGTCATCGGGGGATCGGGACTGGCCATTACCTCGGCAAAGATAAAAGGGCGGTCAGATCCCGCCCCAGGTTGCAGGAGCAACATTGCTGGTTGCCGGTTCCTGCCTGTGTTCCTGACCTTGCCTAGTTTCCTGCCCTGCACCCTGCCTCAGCTTCATCGGACGGACCCCTTGTAGACTACTTAGACTCTGGACTGGACCCAGACCTTGCCTCTTGGATTACCCTTGGACCAGCACAAATACTTGAATTATAGGCAAACCTTGAAATAAATTTTAAACAAAACTATTTAATAATAATCAAACGCCATCTGATACAAAACGGAGAAGGTGACCTGACCCCTTGCTGAGAATCTGTATGTGTAGAATTCAGTTTATTTTGAGATTTTATCTAACATTAAAACGTAGACTGAATAATAGTGCAAATAAACAGCCTTTTCATTTTCCTACTTAAGGAAGTAAAAGAATATGAGGTTGGGGCAGGGGGCACTGATTATAAAATCTCCCAAGCCTTGTAACTTTTGACACTTTTTAAGGTAGTTAGGGCAAGAAACAAATAAAGGTGAAGGGGGGAACCTGTTCCCTGATATTACTGGCTTCCTGACCAGCATGTTCACTGATGCTCAAGAGGAAAAACCAAGTCCATATACGAAGCAAGCTAAATGGTCCAGAGCTCTACTTTAAGTTTGCTTTTTCTCCTTTTCCATTCCCATTTTCACTCTCCGTCTGTCTTCATTAGTCCTCTGGCACTTTGCTCGGATTAGTGAGCTAGTTTCCATGGTTTCTAATTTTCACTTTCTATCTTTCTTTGCTTAACTCATTAAATTGCTCATTACTTCAGTGCATTTTACAGGAGACATATTTATTGTATTAGTTACACAATGGCCAGATTAGTAAATGATAGGCAGCTTGCAATTTGAAAGAATATGTTTTAAGAACGGAGAGGAAATGCAAGATATATTGGTATTATCTAGTAGGTGTAGCATAACCAGAAAAAGTGCTTTCAATAATTTCTTCTGCATCAACTGGTGGGGGCCAGAGTTCTTCCTATGGTTAAGAAATAATGCCTGGCTAATATGATAACTCCCTGCTTGTCTCCCTGCTTATTTAACTTACATGCAGAATTCATCATGCGAAAGGCTGGACTGGATGAATCCCAGACCGGAATTAAGATTGCCGGAAGAAATATCAACAACCTCAGATATGCTGATGATACAACCTTGATGGCAGAAAGTGAGGAGGAATTAAAGAAGCTTTTAATGAGGGTGAAAGAGGATGAGCGCAAAATATAGTCTGAAGCTCAACATCAAAAAAACTAAGATCATGGCCACTGGTCCCATCACCTCCTGGCAAATAGAAGGGGAAGAAATGGAGGCAGTGAGAGATTTCACTTTCTTGGGTTCCATGATCACTTCAGATGGTGACAGCAGTCACGAAATTAAAAGGCGCCTGCTTCTTGGGAGAAAAGCAATGACAAACCTAGACAGCATCTTAAAAAGCAAAGACGTCACCTTGCCGACAAAGGTCTGTATAGTTAAAGCTATGATTTTCCCAGTAGTAATGAATGGAAGTGAGAGCTGGACCATAAAGAAGGCTGATCGCCGAAGAATTGATGCTTTTGAATTATGGTGCTGGAGGAGACTCTTGAGAGTCCCATGGACTGCAAGAAGATCAAACCTATCCATCCTTAAAGAAATCAGCCCTGAGTGCTCACTAGAAGGACAGATCCTGAAGTTGAGGCTCCAGTACTTTGGCCACCTCATGAGAAGAGAAGACTCCCTAGAAAAGACTCTGATGTTGGGAAAGATGGAGGGCACAAGGAGAAGGGGACGACAGAGGACGAGATGGTTGGACAGTGTTCTGGAAGCTACTAACATGAGTTTGGCCAAACTGCGAGAGGCAGTGAAGGATAGGCATGCCTGACGTGCTCTGGTCCATGGGGTCATGAAGAGTCGGACACGACTGAACGACTGAACAACAACAACAATATGATAACTCAGAAAAACCATTCACCTTTAATTTTTGGTGTTCCTGGAGACCATGTTGAAAAGCTTAGCTTTACAAAATGGGATGATTTTTGAGATGCACGTAGCCAATTAAACGTGGCCTAGATGAGCTTGTATATTGGCCTAAGTGCATGAAAAGATCTTAACTTGCAACTAAGAGGAGAAGAGAATGCTACGGAAAGAGAAAGCTACCCACGAAAGGACATAAGACATGGCAATATTCCTTGTAAGAGCCTCTATGTTGCACAATCATGCTGTATACCAAATTGTCTCACTACTTAAACAAAGGCGTTGATACTAATGTCCTTTCCTTTGTAACCTAAAGAGTGTGTTTGTTGTTACTTCATTGTCACGTGCTAAATTAAATGCAATTATCTTAGCTTACCCTGAAAAGACTTATGAAAGGATGAATAGAAACAATTAGCATAACAACGGATACATTAACCCATTGCAACAGCAAAGGCTTGACTTGCAAGCACCTGTTTGTAGTTTTTATGAGATAAGCATATTACCCTCTTTGTTTAGCCAAGCAAATGGTAAGTGCTGGGGGGAAGTGGGGACTTTCTGGTTCTCCCTACAGTGATATGTTGTTCTGAGATATATTGCAGCAAACCATAAGGTACTTGGAAGGGATAACACATCAGACCAAAACATAGATGTCAACTTTCGGATTTGAAAATAAGGGTTGCCGCGAGGGCGGTGCAATGGCACCAAGTAGCCTCGCCACCCTGCGCTCCAGAGGCTGCACGAATGGGTGAGCGAAAGAGCGAGCGCATAGACGGCAGGCAGGCTGTCTGTCTGGTTGGGCGTGAGGGTTTGGCTGCACAAGGCATGCAAGCTCCGCCCCCAGTCGGTCTCAGACTCCTTATTGGCAGCCGAGCAACGCAGCTGAGGAGCCTCCCTGGCCGGCAGGGAGGGAGAGGAGCTGCTTCCTTTGAAATCCAGGAAATTTAAGGGATATCAACAATCCGGGATAGCAGCGGGAAACGGCATTGGAATAAGGGAGTTTCCCGCAAAAAAAGGGAGGGTTGACAGCTATGCTTCAGATCCAAGGCAAAAATCTACATGCCAAGCCATGCACCGTAACTACTAAAATCAAAGGAAGCATTGACTCATAGGGACAGTGTCAAAACGAAAAGCTTCTTCTACATTACTAATGGGGCTTCTGAAACATTAAATCACTCTGGATTTTAAATAACTCAAAATCAAAGGGTTGGAATCCAATTTCCTGTTGGAATTCATGTATAGGCTGATGAACCATGTATTACAATAAAAAGGACCCATCACTGAAAACATAAGTCCCATGTCAATTTTTTCCCCTCTATAAAGGTAAGGGAACCCCTGACCGTTAGATCCAGTCGTGGACAACTCTGGGGTTGCGGCACTCATCTCGCTCTATAGGCCGAGGGAGCCGGCGTACAGCTTCCGGGTCATGTGGCCAGCATGACTAAGCCGCTTCTGGCGAACCAGAGCAGCGCACAGAAACACCGTTTACCTTCCCACTGGAGCGGTACCTATTTATCTACTTGCACTTTGACGTGCTTTCGAACTGCTAGATTGGCAGGAGCTGGAACAGAGCAATGGGAGCTCACCCAATCACGGGGATTCGAACTGCCGACCTTCCGATTAGCAAGCCCAAGAGGCTCAGTGGTTTAGACCACAGTGTCTTCAACCGCCCCGAAGATGCCAGAACCATCACAAAAACCCATGGCTTCTCACTTTGTCGTACACCACAAACGTAACAGGCTGAACTCACTATCCACTTTTCATTATTTATCTCAATTTGCGTATTCAATCATAGTAAAAATGACTATCCAGCATACAAAATAATATAGAAGTAAATACAGTAATAAATCAGTCCAATAATCAAACAATCATCCTTAGTGCAACGTACTGCGGTTAAAGTCCCAAGGCAGATCGTACTACATTTGAAAGTAATAGTTGTAGATATACTGATCCAAAAAATGTAAGGTCGTTGTCTTAATGATTTCCCAAATAATAATAATAATAATTTATTATTTATACCCCGCCCATCTGGCTGGGTTTCCCCAGCCACTCTGGGCGACTTCCAACAGAACATTAAAGTACAATAATCTATTAATGCAAGCCTTTCCTCTGCTGCGCCCTCAAAAAAACCTCAAATCTTTCTCCACCTTTCTATTCACTGCTCGTTCCATTTCCTGGCCAGGGAAAGAGAGAATCATAGAATCATAGAGTTGGAAGAGACCACAAGGGCCATCCAGTCCAACCCCCTGCCAAGCAGGAACACCATCAAAGCATTCTTGACAGGTGGCTGTCAAGCCTCTGCTTAAAGACCTCCAAAGAAGGAGATTCCACCACACTCCTTGGCAGCAAATTCCACTGTCGAACAGCTCTTACTGTCAGGAAGTTCTTCCTAATGTTTAGGTGGAATCTTCTTTCTTGTAGTTTGAATCCATTGCTCCGTGTCCGCTTCTCTGAAGCAGCAGAAAACAACCTTTCTCCCTCCTCTATATGACATCCTTTTATATATTTGAACATGGCTATCATATCACCCCTTAACCTTCTCTTCTCCAGGCTAAACATACCCAGCTCCCTAAGCCGTTCCTCATAAGGCATTGTTTCCAGGCCTTTGACCATTTTGGTTGCCCTCCTCTGGACATGTTCCAGCTTGTCAGTATCCTTCTTGAACTGTGGTGCCCAGAACTGTACACAGTATTCCAGGTGGGGTCTGACCAGAGCGGAATACAGTAGTACTATTACTTCCCTTGATCTAGATGCTATACTCCTCTTGATGCAGCCCAGAATTGCATTGGCTTTTTTAGCTGCTGCATCACACTGTTGACTCATGTCGAGTTTGTGGTCTACCAAGACTCCTAGATCCTTTTCGCTTGTACTGCTCTCAAGCCAGGTGTCACCCATCCTGTATTTGTGCCTTTCATTTTTTTTTTGCCCAAGTGTAGTACTTTACATTTCTCCCTGTTAAAATTCATCCTGTTTGCCTTGGCCCAAGCCGCAACCAACATCAGGTTCTCATTTGCACACTTGCAAGCTGCTCAGTAATATCGTGCACCAGTGTAGTGTAGGGGGTGCCAGTGGGGCTGTGGATTTTTTAGGGGGTGCGAAGCAGGTGCCCCCACGCAGGGCCCCCCCCCCAGTGCAGCCTGGTGCTCCTCTCCACGAACGTTGGCTCCTTGAACGCCAGGAAAGGAGCGCCGGGCCGGGCCAAGTAACACACTTCCTTGGAAGCAATTCCCATTGAACTCAGCAGACCTTATTTCTGCATACAAATTGCCGCCGGATCTAGGCCTCTCACCTTTGGCCTTTCTCCACTGGTAGGACAGCCATTTCATTTTTTAAAAATATATTATTATTATTATTATTATTATTATTATTATTAAGCAGTGTGGATTTGATTTAAACCAAATTGATTTAAATCACGATTTAAATCACTAGTCAGTAAGGCTTAATTTAATTTTTTTTTTTACAGAAAGACTCGTTCTTGCTGGTATAATCTTAATATTTACAACCATATGAAGGTTTCATTTTTGGAATAATAAATTTTCAGAGTGGTTTTTACAGTTATATCAAAAATGACTGATTTGGTTATACTACTAGAAATACATAGACAGATAATTATGAAATTATGGTGAGGTTTAATAAGTTAACTGTTTATATTTGGACAACCTTTCTGCTGTACTTTATTGGAAGGAGAAAAATAATCATTTCCTTAATAACCATTTAAACAATTTATTTAACTAAAACAATAACATGATAGCATATGTATCCATGTTTGTTAACTGATGTGGTTAAACATTTTAAAAAAAAAACTCAGACTGAGTTTTAGCAGACTTGATAAACTTAAAACAAATCCTTATTTCCTGATGAATAGCCTTTGGACTACAATGTAACTTAAATAGAAGACTATATTTAGAAAGATTTTTCCTCCAAAAGCATTTTATTTTAAAAATCCGATTTAAATAAAAAAAATCTGAGGAGGAGCCGGCCACTAAAGCTGTGGTGTGCAACGTGTGTGATGTCGCACACGAACAACTCGCAACGGGGGGCCCAGCCACTTTCCAACAAAGATTGAGGGGGACAAAGACACATTGGCCCCCCTAGAGTTGACATGCCTGTTGGGGGTACTCCTGGATCCTCTGTGGTTGCTTGAGGCTCACGTGACCACAGTGCCCTCAGCTTTGGCTGGTGGCCCCTCTACACCCCTATCTGGACAGGGTTAGCCTGACTTCTGTCGTCTGTGCTCTGGTAACCTCTAGGTTAAGGTAAAGGTAAAGGTACCCCTGACCGTTAGGTCCAGTCGCAAACGACTCTGGGGTTGTGCGCTCATCTCGCTCTATAAGCTGAGGGAGCCGGCGTTTGTCCGCAGACAGCTTCCGGGTCGTGTAGCCAGCATGACTAAGCCGCTTCTGGTGAACCAGAGCAGCGCACGGAAACACTGTTTACCTTCCCGCTGCAGCGGTACCTATGTATCTACTTGCACTTTGACGTGCTTTCGAACTGCTAGGTTGGCAGGAGCAGGGACCGAGCAACGGGAGCTCACCCCATCGCTGGGATTTGAACCACCGACCTTCTGATCGGCAAGCCCTAGGCTCTGTGGTCTAGACCAGTGGTCCTCAACCCCCGGTCCGCGGCCCGGTACCGGTCCATGGATCAAATGGTATCGGGCCGCCCAAGGAACATTAAATTATTTCAATTTTATTTACTGTGGTGTTAAAATGTTAAATCACTTTATATTCATTTTTGGGTGTAACTGTATTTTATTTTGAAGGCATGTTTAAATACAATTAAATTAAAATTATGACATCAAAACAATCTAAAATATAAACAATCAATGTCCCCCCCCCCCCAGCGGGCCGCGGTAAAATTATCAAACGTTGACCGGTCCGCGACGATAAAAAGGTTGGGGAGCACTGGTCTAGACCACAGCGCCACCTGCATCCCCTAACCTCTAGGTTAGATTACTCCAATATGTGGGGCTGCTTCTAATTAGAGGAAACATGGACTAAAACACTGGCATTTTTTTTTCTGCAAGGCTCTGTCCTCGGCCCAGTACTCTTCCTCTTCCACATTTTTATCAGTGACTGAGTTGAAAGGGTGGAGGGAATCCTTATCAGATCTGCAAGTGACACAAAACCGAGAAGGATAACTAACATCTCAAAAGATTGGAATAAAATTTAAAATGGTCTTGGTAGAGTGGGAAATCCCAAAATGAACTTAAACAGAGACAAATGCGAAGTTTGGTGAGGAGAGCAATTGCACAGTTATGGAACAGGTGGCACCTGGCTTGGCAGTGTGACATGTGAAAAGGCTTTCAGACTGTGGCATTAAAGCATGCTGAACATGTCAACAATTTGATGCACTTCCTGAAAGAGTTAATGCCATTTGAGGCTGCATTTATAGAACCATGGTTTCCAAGGCACAGGAAGTACCGGTAATTGTTCCAACTTTATTCTGCACTGGTAGAACCTCATATGGATGTCAGCAAATACCCCGCCTGGGGCAGTTTGTGAGACTGCCCCAAAGCCAGAGCAAAGCCGTGTGCGCACATCCCCGGCTACTGGAGTAGGCCGGTGGCGCAGTCATATGTGATTGTTCCCCAGCATGAAGAACAACACACACAAGCCATGATTAAGGCTAAACTATTTATTGTAGGAATAGCGCAGAGAGAATCTCTGCTGCCATCTCAGTAAGACAGAGCTGGCATAAAGCGTCCGTCCGGCATCAGGTCTAGCCAGAAGAGAGAGCACAAAGGCTAAGATTACAATAGTACAGTGAAACATAAACATTCCATGTAGGAAAACAGATAAGGCAGCTTTCTCACGGCTTAGTGAGACAGGCAAATGTCAGACCATCCTCACTGCAGCTGTTTTTCGCTCGGCTTGGACAAAAATCAACAATGGAATACTATATGCAGTTCTGGCTGCCACACTTCAGGAATTATATCAATAAATTGGAACTGATTCAGAGGACAAGAATAAATGTGGTCAGCAGTATGGAAAATGCATCCTTTGAGAAGAGGTTGAAGAAACCGTGTATGTTCAGCTGAAATAAAGAGAAGACTGAATGGGGGGAACATGACAGCACTCTTCAAATACATGGAGGTGTGTCAAACAGAAGAGGACAAATACAGTGGTACCTCGGGTTAAGAACTTAATTCATTCTGGAGGTCCGTTCTTAACCTGAAACCGTTCTTAACCTGAGGTACCACTTTAGCTAATGGGGCCTCCCACTGCCGCCACATGATTTCTGTTCTCACCCTGAAGCAAAGTTCTTAACCTGAGGTACTATTTCTGGGTTAGCGGAGTCTGTAACCTGAAGCTTCTGTAAAGCGTGTTCTCCTTCATGGAGAGCACGTGTTGCAGTGGGGGCCAGCAAGTCACCCCTCTGGTGCTGGGCGGGATCGTATGGATGGCCACTGCTGTGATTGGACCCTGGGTGTTGTTGGGGAGATTTGTATGTTGCAATTTGTTGATGGACAGCCCAGTGTATATATATTGGTTGGTATGCAACGTGATCCCCCTCTTGGCTGTGTGCTTCGGATCACCCGCCCTCTCTCCCTATATTTTAGGCCTCTGCGTTGACCTTGCTATGCCTGTCATGGGGTCGTCTACTGTTGGGGCAGGGGCCTGGTAGGAATTTTTCCATTTGGCTGATTGGCTGGTGCCATCTGGTTATTGCCTACTGCATAGCAAATAGTCACAACTTGTAAGGTTGGCGGTTAGGCATTGGTTATTGTGTTGGTTGGAGGAGGGGTTATGATTGACTGTGTTTGCCCCTCCAGTTGATGCTGGTGTATGGGGAATTCCGTTAAAGGAATCCAGGGGCTCGATATGCTTTTGTCCGAACCCCCGGTCGGGGGCCAGGGCCTTGCAAGAGCCCTGGGAGCCTGAGGGGAGAGGGGAGGGTCAAACCACCCAGCTCCCTTTATCTCTCCAGAGTGTTTTCCCCTTACTGACGGTTGTCAGTTCTGTCCCCTGTGGGACAGATAGTCTTAACCAATGCCTAAGCAACCACTCACATGGTTTGTATTTTAATAAAGTTGTGGCCAAAATCATGCCAAAAACCAAAACTAAAATTCTGTCTGATGTGTGAATTACCGTATTTGAGGGGTGGTTTGGGGACCTCGACACGCAACCCGAGGTACTAATAGTAGCAGGCTGGTTTGAATGATAATGAAACACACAAACATTTGCAAATACTGTATTTTTCGCTCTATAAGGCGCACCTGACCATAGGACGCGCCTAGTTTTTAGAGGGGAAAAGCCCCATTTTTTTGAGGATCAGCTCAAATTTCTGTAGCTTCATTGGCAAAGGAGAAAGCCCCATTTTTGGAGGATCAGCTCAAATTTCTGCAGCTTATTTTGTAAAAGAGAAAAGCCCCGTTTTTTGAGGATCAGCTCAAATTTCTGCATCTTCTTTTTCAAAGGAGAAAAGCCCCATTTTTTGCGGATCAGCTCAAAGTTGTTGAGCTTACTTTGCAAAGGGAAAAAATCCTGTTTTATGGGGTTTAACTCACAGTTCTGCAGCTTCAGGAATGGGAGCCATTTCTACAGTTTGCAGACAGATAATCTAATCAGCCAGTCACATGTCGCTGGGGAAACAGCCTCCCTCTGCAAGGGGGCGGGGCTGGAATCTCTCTCCCTTAGCTCTCTCCCTGATCGTTTGCTGAGCAGCTGCTCAGTGGGCTTCCTTTCAACACCCCCTTCTCTCTCTCTCTCTCTTTTTTTTAAAAAAAAAGCACGATCTGCTTTTACCCCTGGGCAGTTCAGCTCCAGGGACCACACATTCGCTCCATAAGATGCACAGACATCTCCCCTTACTTTTTAGGAGGAAAAAAGTGTGTCTTATGGAGCGAAAAATACGGTATATCTTTAAACTCATTTTAAAGGCAGGTTTTGGTCAGATGCCTCAGTACCACTGTACTTGTTCTGATCCAGAAAACTATCTTCATGTCCTCACTAGTTGGGTGCAAACTTGCCTTCAGGAACAAGCAGTGGGGAAAGGCAGAGTCCATTGGGTTGATGGATGCCACAGAAAAAATAGACACAAGCTGCTCCAAACATCCTTTGAACTCCAGCGTTGAAGATGTCCTCACCTCCTCACCCTCTAAATAAATCCTACCACATTATAACAGACAGTACATAAGAGAGGCAGGCAAGTTTGCCTTCTCGTGATAGCGCCAGAGATGTTAATCAAGGAGCAAAATGGAAGTGGAGACGAGGGGAGAGGGAGATCTCTGGTGTTGGGTAGAGAAGGACTAGGCAGGTCCCCACTGCCAGAAAGGCATTGTTTATTCTGAGCAATAAGATAGAAAGAAAACCGGCCAGGCGAGAGTGCATGATTGCATTACAGTGAACCCAGCTAAGTGAATATTTGACACAGGATAAATCTCTTAATAAAATTACTGCACTCCAGTCCCCGACACACTCTGCATATGTAATAAAACTCTTTAAAATGAATAGCTGATAAGGAAATGAACCTTTTCACTGAATGAATAAACACACATGCATGCGTCTGCACACACACAAATACCAAATGGTAAAACATACTCCTAGTGATTATCAGAGTGTTAAAATAATAACACTATGAAAGAAATAAATCTGCCCTGCAGCAAATTACGTCTCTGCTATACTTATGTTGAAACCTTCCCCAAACACCTGATAAAGGAATAAACCTGTTAAAGGAATAAATTGGCCACACACTAAGGTTATCCTCAAATTTACACTGGACTGCAATGATAAACCTTCTTTTTCATTAGTCCAATAGATCATAGGATTTACAGTACTTACAAATTGTTGAATAGTGGGAAAGATGGACGAAGACACAGCTCTTAAAACAACCAGCTCTTTATTTTAGCTCTGAGTCCTGGACTGGACACAGCAGCTCAGTTGCCTGGCTTATATAGAACTCAATAACTCGAAACAGTAACAACTCCTCTGGCTACCCAATCAGTGAACGTCACTTTCAATCCTTCATTTGCATGTAGGGACCTGAGTGAGAACTGCATCCACTGTGGGCAGAGTGAGAACTGCAGTCTCGGTGGCCAGAATGCGTACAGCAGCTAAACTCAATACATAACACCCCTTCCCACCAGGATGAGATGTTAGGCCCCAAATTCATAAAGGTTACAACTAGGCCCCGTAAGCATATGGTTTCACAAGTTTCAACAGCATGCATTTTTAACTATGTACAAGTACAATATACTGGTTCATTTGGCAACATAATCCTTAAGATAGGCTGGATGACTACGAGTCCGAGTAGACCGACGAGGTACTACTGGAGAGGCATCCGGGGTACCTGAGCCTGGGCAACCATTCGCCACAGGTGACGCAGTTGGATGGGTTGAGTCTGAGGCTTCCGCGTCGGCTGCTGTAGCGGCGGCATCAGACTGCGGTTGTACTGGAGGCTCCAGTGAGGGTGCCGGGGGAGATTGTCTATGCACTGGATGTTCTTCCTCAGTAGTACTTGGTGGCTGGCCAGCCTGTGCCGGGGCCGGCGGAGGCACTGTTCCAGTGTCCAAATTCCCAGACCGGCGGCGCAGCTGGTCAATGTTCCGGCGCCATAACCGGCCGCAGTCCAAAGCTACCTGATACGATTTTGGCCCTGTAACCCCAACCACCACAGCCGGCATCCAGGGAATCTCTCCAGCATAGTTCTTTGCAAACACCTTATCCCCTGGAACAAAAGACCGTGGCGGGTTACCACAGCCTGGGGGATCTTCCACAGCAAAGTCTGGGTGCAGCCGGTCAAGAGGAGATCGCAGGCGGCGGCCCATCAAAAGTTCGGCCGGACTCCGCCCTGTTGCTGTACACGGGGTGATGTGTTGGACAAACAGGTACTCGGCTACCCGTTCATGCCAGTTCCCATGGTCCATACGTGCCAGTGCCTCCTTAGCCGAGCGAACCATTCTCTCTGCCTGTCCATTGCTGGATGGATGGAAAGGTGCCGTCAGAGCATGGCGGATGCCCCGGCCAAGGAGATAGCGCTCGAATGTGCCCGACGAGAATTGGGCCCCGTTGTCTGATACCAGCACGTCAGGCAATCCATGGGTGGCGAAGAGCCTCTGCAGCACGCGTATAATGGCTTCTGAGGTGGTTGAGGACATCAGAACCACTTCCAGCCATTTGGAGTACGCGTCCACTATCACCATGAAAATGTGGCCATGGAATGGCCCTGCTAGATCAATATGCACCCTTGACCAGGGTGCCTTGGGGGTCTCCCAGGAGTTTCCACGGTGCACCGGTGGATCTGGCCTCGATTGTTGACAGGCCTGGCATGATTCAACCCAGGATTCGATGGCTTTGTCCATGCCCGGCCACCAGACAAAACTGCGCGCCAACGCCTTCATGCGCACAATTCCTGGGTGGCCAATGTGGAGTGCCTGAAGGACGTGCTGACGAAGCTTGGGTGGAATGATGACTCGGTCTCCCCACAGGAGACAGCCACGGTGAGCTGAGAGCTCGTGCTGCCGTTGGGTGAAAGGCTGAAACTCTGGATCAGTTGGCCCTTTTGGCCACCCCCTCCACACCCAGTTGAGAACGCGGGCAATGGTGCGATCCTTGGAGGAATGGAGGGCGATGTCAGATGCCGACAGCGGAGATTCAGGTAGTTCCTCAATCAGGAGTACCTCTGACGAGGGTGCTGGATCTTCGACCAGTGTTGGCAATGGGCAGCGGCTAAGGGCGTCAGCATGCCCTAAAGCCTTGCCAGGTCGGTGCTGGAGTCGGTAGTTGTAAGCCGCGAGAAAGACTGTCCAGCGCATCATGCGTGGCGACAACACCTGTGGAGTTGGGCGGTCACCAGCCAGGATGCCCAGAAGAGGCTTGTGATCTGTGACAAGATCGAAGTCTCTGCCATAAAGGTATTCATGGAAGCGTTTGATGCCTGCCACAAGCGCAAGCGCCTCCTTGTCAAGCTGGCTATAGTTCCTCTCTGCTGGCGACAAGGTTCGTGAGAAGTAAGCAATAGGGGCCTCCTGGCCATCAGGGAACCTATGGCTGAGAACAGCCCCAACACCGAATGGTGATGCGTCGCATGCCAGGACGAGAGGACGCTCCTCATTGTACTGGACGAGGACGGAGTCCGATGTTAATAAGGTCTTCACAGCAGCAAATGCAGCGGCCTCCTGGCGGCCCCACCTCCATGATGCCTCTTTGTCTAGAAGCCGATGGAGAGGCTCAGCGACGGTTGCCTTATGTGGCAGGAACATGTTGTAAAAGTTCAATATGCCTAGGAAAGCCTGAAGGTCTGTCTTGTTCCTTGGTTTGGGAGCCTGCTGGATGGCCTTGACCTTCGCTGTCGTGGGATGGATGCCGGAGCCATCAACCAGGTACCCCAGGAACTCGACCTGTGGTACGGCGATTTGGCATTTTTCTCTTTTTACCTTGAGGCCTGCTTCCTGGAACCTGGTCAGGACAGCTCTAAGACGATCAAAAAGCTGTTGCATTGTCTCCGCCGAGATGAGCACGTCATCAAAATAGGGGACGACACCAGGCAGACCCTGTAGGAGCCGCTCCATCAAGCTCTGGAAAATCCCTGGTGCTATGCTGACCCCGAACTGCAACCGTCGACAACGGAAAGCCCCACGGTGTGTGACAATCGTTTGTGCCTCAGCCGTGGCATCGTCTACCGGCAGCTGCTGGTATGCCTGAGCAAGGTCGAGTTTTGCAAAGACCTTGCCCTCTCCCAGCGAGTGCAGCAAGTGGTGAACGACAGGGACAGGGTACGCATGCTGTTGAAGTGCCTTGTTTATCGTGCATTTGTAGTCCGCACAGATACGTACTGACCCATCAGGCTTGATGGGCGTTACGATGGGAGTTTCCCACTTAGCCTGGTCTACGGGCTCCAGGACCCCTTGTGCGATCAGCTTGTCCAATTGTTCATCGACTTTAGGCTTGAGAGCAAATGGTACACGTCGTGGCTTGATCCGGATAGGTGCAACTTGTGGGTCAAGGTTAAACGATATGGGCGACCCCACATACTGTCCCAAGGTTCCGTCGAACACGTCTGAAAACTCAGTGAGGAGAGCGTCTACTTCTGGCTGTGACACGCTATGGATGCCAGTGACTTCCAAACCCAAGGACGCGAACCAGTCCAGTCCAAGCAGGCTGGGACGATTTCCATCGACCACCACTAGTTTCAGAGGTCCTGAAAAATCCTTGTAGGCCACCCTGAACATGCCCACACCTACAACTGGAATGCTATTTCCCTGGTAGTCTCTCAGGTGCAAGTGGTGGGAGTCAAGGCGTCTCTTGGATATCTTGGGAACCAGTCTCTTGATGGTACTCCAAGAGACGATGGACATGGCAGAGCCCGTGTCAACTTCCATGTCACAAGGTTTGCCCTCAACAGTCACAGTGATGTGGATTTTCCGGTGCATAGAGTCATCAGCTCGACCAATTGTCTGCTCAGCTGAGCAGTGGCAGTGGGTGACGGCGTGGCAATTCTCTGTGACCGACCTTGATGCCTTCTTTTTTCCAGGTGATGGGGGCGTGTTTGCCGGTGTAGATGAGCGGCAGACCCTTGCAAGGTGTCCCTTACGGAAACAATGTTGACAGATGACGTCCCTGAAACGGCATTTGGATCGAGGGTGGTTACCGCCACAACCTGCACAGTCTGATTGGTCCATTGTTCGCTGTTTGAACTTCCTATGCTCCTGCTTAACACGGTGGACGTCATCATCTTCAGCCGAGGAGCTCTCTGATTCGCTGATTTCCTCATGGTGGACTGGGGTTGGCTTCCTTGGAAACGCCGGACTGTTAGCCTTGCGAATCTGAACTGTTGAGTGCTTTGCCAGCTCCGCAGCCTGGGCATCTTCGATGGCCTGCTTGAGGGTGAGGTTGGGCTTGGCAAGGAGCTGGCGCTGCAGCTTTTCGTCCCACACACCACACACAATTCTATCAAGCAGGGCGTCTTCCAGGTCTCTGAACTCACAGTGGTAAGCCGCCTTCCTGAGAGCAGACAGGTATTCGCTGATCGTCTCCCCCTCGGCTTGATTCCGGTGATGGAATGCGTGGCGGGCAACAATCCTTGATACCTTGGGCGCATAGTGACCCTGGAGTCTCTCCTTCAGCGTGTCCCAAGGTGTGGTCTGCACAGCGAGTGGTGCAATGAGTGCCCGAGCTGTTTCAAAAACTTCTGAACCGCAGACAGTGAGGAAAAGGGCTCTCTTCCGATCATCTGTTAGGTTGATGAAAGCGTTTGCCTCGATGTAGCATTCAAAACGGGCCATATACGAGTGCCAGGACTCAGTTGCTGGAGAATACGGAGGTAGAGGCAGTAGCGAAGCCATGGTTCCCTGATGCCGACTGGATGGCGAAGGAATGGAGGCTAGCCTCAGCAGTGATTCAGCTCTTAAGTGTTCAGCTCTAGCTGTGGCTTGCTGCATCCAATCCCATCCTCGTCGCCAGTGTTGAATAGTGGGAAAGATGGACGAAGACACAGCTCTTAAAACAACCAGCTCTTTATTTTAGCTCTGAGTCCTGGACTGGACACAGCAGCTCAGTTGCCTGGCTTATATAGAACTCAATAACTCGAAACAGTAACAACTCCTCTGGCTACCCAATCAGTGAACGTCACTTTCAATCCTTCATTTGCATGTAGGGACCTGAGTGAGAACTGCATCCACTGTGGGCAGAGTGAGAACTGCAGTCTCGGTGGCCAGAATGCGTACTGCAGCTAAACTCAATACATAACACAAATGTTTTGGCTTTAAATGTAAGCAGCAGCGCTGTTGTGTCTGCATGCTTTTGGGGCTAGGCAGGGTCGATAAGGAGACTGAATATCGCTCCACAAAATTTCTTTCTGGAAGCAGCAGCCGAATAACTGATTAAGAGAGGTTCAGAGCTGCTATCACCCACACCTTTCAGAAGGATTGCTGCAACGGTGCGTTCTCGGAGCCACGGAATACGAAGAACGGCTCAAATGAGGCCGTGCAGGCTCCCATCTTTGTTAGACCGCCAGGTTAAATTAACATACATATTTTTAATTAATTTTATTTACAACATAAATCCACCACAACGCAAATAAACGAATCCACCACCATTAGACATGAGCATAACATAACATAACATAACATAAAACAAACGACAAAATAAAAGACTTCCTTTATCCTGTACATGGCCTCCTTATTTACTTCTTATGAACTGTTTCCTTTATGAATTATTGTTACGATTATTTTTTTCAAATTATGACTTAAAAAAACAACCACAAAGTCTAATGCAGACATTAACCGAAACAAATTTTAATGTTCTGTTGGAAGCCGCCCAGAGTGGCGGGGGAAACCCAGCCAGATGGGTGGGGTATAAATATAAATATTATTATTATTATTATTATTATTATTATTATTATTCTATTACTCTGAGAGTGCTTAGTAGGATGGAATTTCGAACCCAAGGGTTCTGAGAGGAATTAACCATTAGCTGATTAAGCAATCTAAGGCCTTTTAAGCTGTGGTCGGGGGTGGAGGGACGTTATCGCGTTTGCTTGTTATTAAAAGTAAAAAAAAAGGCAAAGGACCCCTGGGCGGTTAAATCCAATCAAAAGTGACTATGGGGTGCAGCGCTCATCTCGCTTTTCAGGTCGAGGGAACCGGCATTCGTCCACAGAAAGCTTTCCGGGTCATGTGGCCAGCATGACTAAACTGCTTCTGGCGCAAGGGGACACCATTAATGAAACCAGAGAGCACGGAAACACCGTTTACCTTCTTGCCGCAGCGGTACCTATTTATCTACTTGCACTGGTATGCTTTCAAACTGCTGGGTTGTCAGAAGCTGGACCGAGCAACGGGAGCTCACCCCGTCGCAGGGATTCAAACCACCGACCTTCCGATCTGCAGGCCCAAGAGGCTCAGTGGTTTAGACCACAGCGCCACCCGTTCCCTATGTTTGTTATTATGCTACCGGTATATGTTACTGTGTTTTAATACTGTAAATCCCCCTGATATCCTCAGATGAAATTTAAATAACAACAGCAGCAGCAGCAGCAGCAGGAACAACTTTTGTGTTACCACAGCCTTATTTTGGGGGTTCTTCCTCACAGTGTATATTATTTCTGAAAAACAAAATAAAAAATAAATAAAATCCTTCCAGTAGCACCTTAGAGACAAGCTAAGTTTGTTCTTGGTATGAGCTTTCGTGTGCATGCAGACTTCTTCAGATACACTGAAAGTGTGCATGCACACGAAAGCTCATACCAAGAACAAACTTAGTTGGTCTCTAAGGTGCTACTGGAAGGAATTTTTTTATTTTGTTTTATTTCTGAAAATTAGCATGTTTTATTTCTGAAAATTAGCATGTTCCTGGCAACAATTTTCTCTATGGCCAAGGGTGCTCTCCAACCAAGTCATACTCAGAGAAGGCCCATTGATTTTTTGAATATAACTAGTCTTGGATATTGCCCTAAAATGTGGACAACCACAGTGGCAGGGATGGTCTCTTAAACATTGTTCCATCAAAAGAGTTATGAATGGCTGCTGTGATCCTCCGTTATGGATGACTACAGATGACGGCGGATATCCGGCTGTGCTAGAAACAAACCTTGATCCGTGGTTTGGTATTTTTACTTGAAAAATGACTTGGAGTCATAGAGATAGAGGCTGATATCAAACACTTCCTAACAGAAGCCAGAATACAAAAAGGTCCACCATCAATATTTTCCTTGCTTGGATTTGGGGTGTATGTATGTTTGTCTATTTATGCATATACATAGAATGCACACATACATGTATTTGTCCAGCATGTTTATTATGACTCAATGATTGCTTTGATGATACTTAACATACCCAAAGCATGAAGGGGGTTTATTTAAGATGAGAGACAGCACAGAGAATAATGCAAAGACAAACCATGATAAAATGTTCATTATATTCTACAATGTGATAATAACGAGAATGACGAGATGGGCTATGGACATAGGACACAACATAGATTATGATAAATGGGTCAAATTATGGACTTCTGGAGTAAAATTTACCGCTTGTACATTGTTAAAGGAAAACCTGTATAAGATGATGTACAGATGGTACCTTAAAAGGTAAAGGGACCCCTGACCATTAGGTCCAGTCATGACCGACTCTGGGGTTGCGGCCCTCATCTCGCTTTATTGGCCGAGAGCCGGCGTACAGCTTCCGGGTCATGTGGCCAGCATGACTAAGTCGCTTCTGGCGAACCAGAGCAGTGCACGGAAACGCCGTTTACCTTCCCGCCAGAGCGGTTCCTATTTACAGTGGTACCTCGACTAGCGAATAACTCGCCCAACGTATTTTTCGCCTAAAGAAGGATCGTGGTGGCCGCGGGATAACGAATTTCTTCGCCTAGCGAATAGGAAGCCGAGGTGTTTTTTTTGTTTGTTTTTTTGTTGGTACAGGTCACATGGAAGGGGAGAGAAGGCGGGACTTCGCTCCAGCAGCCATTTTGGTTGGAGCGGAGCCCGGAGCAGCTGGAGGCTGCTTCTTCTCCTCCTTCCTCGTCATGGCGGCGGTTTGAATTTTGGCGCGGGGTTTTTATTTTCGGGCCGTTTTGGCCCATCGCGGCTTTTTGCCGCCTCGGGGGTGCTCCGCACGGCTTTCTGCCGCTTCGGGGAAGCCCCCCGCACCATTTTTTCCTTGCCGGGTTCCAGGCAAGGCTTTTTATTTTCGGGCTGTTTTGGCCCATCACGGCTTTTTGCCGCCTCGGGGGTGCTCCGCGCAGCTTTCTGCTGCGTCGGAGAGGCCTCCCGCACCATTTTTTCCTTGCCGGGGGAACCTGTCAAGGGTTTTGATTTTCGCGCCGAAATGGCGCAGCGCGGCTCATTGCCGCGTCAGGGATGCCCCGCGCGGCTTTTTGCTGCGTCGGAGAGGCCCCCCACACCATTTCGGAGCCGCCTGCAAGAGGAGGAGAGCTGCGGGAGCCTGGCCATCCACCTCGAAAAGGTAAGTGACCCCCGATTTCTCTTCCCATAGGAGCGCATTAATCCGTTTTTAATGCATTCCTATGGGAAATCGCGTTTCGCCTAACGTATTTTTTGCGTAAAGAATGCCCATTCGGAACGCATTAAATTCGTTAGTCGAGGTTCCACTGTATCTACTTGCACTTTGTCATGCTTTCAAACTGCTAGGTGGGCAGGAGCTGGGACCGAGCAACGGGAGCTCACCCCGTCGCAGGGATTCGAACCGCCGACCTTCTGATCAGCAAGCCCTAGGCTCTGTGGTTTAACCCACAGCGCCACCTGGGTCCCTTGATGGTACCTTACACCATCTAAATTATTTAAAATGTACAAAACTGGCAATAAGAACTGCTGGAAGTGTGGTAAGGAGGAAGGAGAGTCTTTCCACATGTGGTGGAAATGTGAGAAAGTCAAAGAATACTGGGAAAGAATATACAATGAATTAAAGAAAATCCTTAGATATACCTTTAAGAAAAGTCCAGAAGCCTTCCTATTGGGAATGGTCACTGATGATGTCAAGAAATGTGATCAAAAAAAATTTCTGTATGCAACTATAGGGGCCAGACTGTTATTAGCACAGGTATGGAAACAGCAGCAAATATCATCAATTGAAGACTGGAGACAAAAAATAATGGAATATGCCGAAATTGCCAAATTAACAGTGAAAATTAGACAACAAGATGAAATTTTTTTTGATAGAGAATGGAAGAAATTTATGGATTATATAGCAGTAGAGTTTAAATAAAACACATATAGCGTTTGACTTTTTAAAGTATAAATTTTATTGGTTTTGTAAATAGGAAGTAAAAAATTCAAGAATGTATTTATACAGTATAAAATCTTTTGTTTTGTTAAGTACCTGGTAATAGACAGGGAAAGTCAGTAATGTATTGTATAAGTAGAAAAACAAAGCGATGTAAAATTTGACTGAAAGAAGACAGGTAAGGAGGATTTGGAAGTCATCGGAAATATGTGTGTAATCAGAAGTTAATGAGGAAAGAATTGAGTGGCAAAAATGGAAGATGGAAATGAGAAAAAGAATGTAAAATATATGATTATGTTATATCTGGTATGGTGAAAAATAAAAACCAATAAAGATCAATAATGGAAAAAAGGGGGGGGGGGAAATACAATGTGATAAGACTTGTGCACCTGATTACAGTATTAAGAGACAGTTACTGCACCGTGGTAAATTGCAAGCTGGAAAAGTCTTGCTTCTGTCTTTATATTTTTTTAGGGCGAGAGGAGTTAACTATATTTATAGATGTTAAAAGCGCCATGATATGAGTCTATCTTGTCACTGGGTGTAAAGATGGGGTAAAGGGATGTGCCCATTGAAAGAGAATTAATATACCAATATATATATATGTATATGTATAACAAAACATTATAGATAGGTTTTTTGACCTACATCCATCATTTACCTCACAGAGGAACATCTCTCCCTGTGTTTATAAAGCATGACGCTGATATTTTTCATAGGTGTGGAACGATGAGCTACCATCCTGTACCCATTCTTTGAAGTGAAAATCTACATAAATGAAGAGGTTAATGGAAATGTGCACGATATTATTACTATTAAAGAACATCGACAAGCTGCATTCACACATTTTAAGCAGCCAGGGTTACAATCGCTAACCATGAAGTATATTCAGCAATCTCTCTCTTTTTTCCCCCGTTGCCCACCGCAGCCAATATTACAAAAACATAAATCATAATGTTTCAACAAAAGCAAAATTTAATTTTCTCCTTTCAACTGTTATCTGGGCCGGGTAGTATATGGCAGGCTGCGGCCGAGTCATTTATTACACTTGCTGAATGGATAATGGCAGGGAGAGTCTATTATACCCAGCTTTGTTAGAGCTTTGAATGTGCTACTGAAACCTGTGGCAGTCTAAATCTCTTTACATCTGTAATAGATACACAGCACTCTATTATTTCATGCCAGTGCAAAATTAAATAGTTGTGTGTTTTGGGAGGGGGAGAGAGAGCAGAGAGGGAGAGAATGGAAGGCATTTTACTGAAAACACTTTAAAGGGAAATGATCTCTCCAGAACTCATTTCTATGTCTCAAACTCATTTTGTTTTTGCTCTTGAAAAAGCATTGGTTTCTTTTTCACCAGAATGCCCTGGGAATGCACTCTGCTCCGGGCTCGGGCTCCAGCTTATTTATGCCATTTTGCCAAAAGCGTATAAAATGCATCATTCTGTAAGCGTGCAAAATTAAGTATATAAATACCATATTTTTCGCTCTATAACGCGCACTTTTTCCCTCCTAAAAAGGAAGGGGGAAAGTCTGTGCGCGTTATGGAGCGAAGGCACTGGCCGGCAGCGGGATCCCTCGGCTGCCACAGCAGTCGTAAGCAGAGGGATGCCTCTGCCAGCTGAGCCATGGCTCCCAGCCAGGCGGGAGAGGAAGGGACAGCCCAAAAGCAGCACTTTCGGGATGTCCGTTCCTTTCCACCCCCGCCCCCTTTTGTGCTGTCAAGGCGGGCGCGGAGGGGTGGAGGCGAAACGAACGGACAGCCCCAAAGCGCTGCTTTGGGGCAGTCCGTTCGTTTCCCCCTCCACCCCTCCACGCCCGCCCCCTTTCTCTCCGTCAGGGCACAAGGAGGGAGGGAGATGCTTCCCTCCTCTCCTTCCATCCTTCCTTCCTTCTCTCTCTCTCTCTCTCTCCTCCCTCCCTCTCTTCCTCCTTCTTTCCCTCTTTCTTCCTCTCTCTCTCTCTCTTCCTTCCTTCCTTCTCTCTCTCTTCCCTCCCTCCCAACCTTTTAGAGGAGGAAAACCAGGAAAAAAAAATTTCTGGTTTTCCTCCTCTAAAAACGAGGTGCGCATTATGGTCCGGTGCGCGTTATGGAGCGAAAAATATGGTACACTTAACTGCTTACTTGGTATCTAAGCCAGAGTTGAGCACCTGCAATATTTTCTCATATTTAGACGTAGGACTCAGATACTATTTATGCCTAGGATCACTGAGACAACATTAGGGATCCTGTGAGAAGAATATCAGGGCCTGGTGGCGAGAATTCTAATAGCACAAAAATGGAAACAAGAACAAACACCGACAAAAGAAGAATGGATTGTGAAACTAACGGAGTATGCAGAATTGGACAAGATGACGGGGAGAATCCGCGAACAGCGGGACCAGAAGTTCATCAAAGACTGGACTAAATTTGCAGACTATTTAAAGGGAAATTGTATTCAATTGAATACGTTGGTAGGATTGCAAGAGGCTTTGTAGAGTAAGGAAGAAATATTGTTGTTAGTACAAAGATACAGTGATTAATTTTAGAAAGTAATAATGTAAAACAATGATTGAGTTAGGAAATATAGATATAAGGAATAGATATTAGAATATCATAAGGAAGGTTTGACGGAAGTCATGGCCATAAAAAGCCAAAACGGTATAAGATGTGAAAATAAATGTGTGAATTTATTATTGTATTTTTATAAAACTAATAAAAAATGATTATAAAAAAAGAGAAAAATACCAGGGCCCGACAAACTGAGAAGCGATTTCAGCTGATTTCCCCTGCTACAGTGGCAGATCTTGGGGTCTCAGATTTCAGCGCTGCCCTGTGTCATGCCAAGATTTGGCATCCCCACCCCCACCCAGCTTCTTGCACTACATTCTAAATCAGGGGTCAGCACACTTTTTCAGCAGGGGGCCGGTCCACTGTCCCTCAGACCTTGTGGGGGGGCCGGACTATATTTTGGAGGGGAGGAAATGAACGAATTCCTATGCCCCACAAATAACCCAGAGATGCGTTTTAAATAAAAGGACACATTCTACTCGTGTAAAAACACGCTGATTCCCGGACTGTCCGTGGGCCAGATTGAGAAGGCGATTGGGCCAGATCCGGCCCCCGGGCCTTAGGTTGCCTACCCTTGTTCTAAATCATAGTTGCGGCTTCTCCCTGAGGCTCAGTGCCCAGTGCAAATGAACCAGTCACACTCCCCTAAATCAGCCTCTGCCTGGTAGAACCCTGTACCCCGGATCTGTTCTTGAGGCCTGGGGCCCTGGAGGAACCTCCGCTGGACCAAAATACCCTGTCGCAAACTGAGGGAACCCTTTTGCTTATAGAAGAGCAAACGTGGGTGTATTCTGGTTTATGCCCAGATTTGCACATTGTGCAAAGATTGTGCAAAGACCTACACTGGCTTGCAGTACGTTTCCGAGCACAATTCAAAGTGTTGGTGCTGACCTTTAAAGCCCTAAATGTGAAGGAGCGTCTCTACCCCTATCGTTCAGCCCGGACACTGAGATCCAGTGCCGAGGGCCTTCTGACGGTTCCCTCACTATGAGAAGCCAAGTTACAGGGAACCAGGCAGAGGGCCTTCTCGGTAGTGGCACCCGCCCTGTAGAACGCCCTCCCACCAGATGTCAAAGAGAACAACAACTACCAGACTTTTAGAAGACATCTGAAGGCAGCCCTGTTTAGGGAGGCTTTTAATGTTTAATAGATTATTGTATTTTAATGTTCTGTTGAAAGCCGCCCAGAGTGGCTGGGGAAACCCAGCCAGATGGGTGGGGTATAAATTTATTATTATTATTATTATTATTATTATTATTATTATTATTATTAGTGCTGGGCCCATTCTGGGTGCCTCTTCCGATGCCAAGTAAATAACATAAGAATAAGAATAAGAATAAGAATAAGAATAAGAATAAGAATAAGAATAAGAATAATAAATTTATTATTTATACCCCGCCCATCTGGCTGGGTTTACCCAGCCACTCTGGTCGGCTCCCAACAGAATATAAAAATGTGATAAACACATCAAACATTAAAAACTTCCCTAAACAGGGCTGCCTTGAGATGTCTTCTAAAAGTCAGATAGTTGTTTATTTCCTTGACATCTGATGATGTTCCACAGGGCGGGCACCACCACTGAAAAGGCCCTCTGCCTGGTTCCCTGTAACCTCACTTCTCACAGTGAGGGAACCACCAGAAGGACCTCGGAGCTGGACCTCAGTGTCCAGGCTGAATGGTGGGGATGGAGACACTCCTTCAGGCATGCAGGGCCGTTAAAGGAATCCAGGGGCTCGTCATGCTTGTCCGTATCCCCCGGTAGGGGGCCAGGGCCCACGCAAGAGCCCCTGGGAGCATTAGGGGAGAAGGGCGCACATTATCTCCCCCAAGTGTTTTCCCCTTTACTGACTCCATAGGCGGATGGATGTCAGTTCTGTCCCCAGCGGGACAGATAGTCTTAACCAATGCCCAAGCAACCACTCACATTGTTTGTATTTTAATAAAGTTGTGGCCAAAATCATGCCAAAAACCTTAAACTAAAATTTCTGTCTGAAGTGTGATTTATTTGAGGGGTGGTCTGGGGACCTCGACACGCAACCCCGCCCCATGGGTAAGTGGAGCGGCTTTGTTACACAATTATGTGAATCTTGTTTCCAAGTATCTGGAACTTCCAAGTATCTGGAACTTCAGCGCCAGTAATAATGCTCTTAGATAATAGATGGAGAAGAGGTGTTGGTTCATCGTTAAATGTTTGACAAAACAAACCAATGTATCCATTGGTATCTGGTGATTTCCCTGTCAAATCCTGCTATGGTTGTGGGCATCTTAAGCATCTCTGTGTGCTCCAGCCGCTTCACCGACTAGCATTGGGGCTGCCTCAGTATTTTTCTGCTTCACTTGCTCAGCGTGTATACCCATAAATAAACAGATAATATGCCATCATAAGCCTGCAGTACTCTCGTGCAAGGAAACTGGCCCTCTGAAAAATAAGATTCTGGACTTTCCTACTTCTCATGGAAGTGGAATGTATAAAACAGTTCAACAGGAATGATCAATTCTTCTGCCCATCTGTTCCCTTTTCAATGTTATCTACTTATCACTGCCTATAACTGTCCGTAAGTCAGTCAGTCAGACAGATATTCTATTGGCTCAACCAACGGCCATTGCATTTCCATCTGGGGGCAAATATATTTGTAAGAAACTGCTTAGGGCTTTTATGTAAATCCTAGATAGATAGATAGATAGATAGATAGATAGATAGATAGATAGATATAGATAGATAAAAGGGTACATGTAAAGGACCCCTGAGCGTTAAGTCCAGTTGTGGACGACTCTGGGGTTGTGGCTCTCATCTCGCTTTATTGGCTGAGGGAGCCAATGTTTGTCTGCAGACTGTTTTTCCGGGTCATGTGGCCAGCATGACTAAGCCGCTTCTGGCGAAACCAGAGCAGCGCACAGGAAACACCATTTACCTTCCCGCCGGAGCAGTACCTATTTATCTACTTGCACTTTGACATGGTTTAGAACTGCTAGGTGGGCAGGTGCTGGGACCCAGCAATAGGAGCTCACCCCATTGCGGGGATTTGAACCTTCCGATTGGCAAGCCCAAGGTTCAGTGGTTTAGACCACAGCGTCACCCATGTCCCATATATATATATATATATATATATATATATATATATATATATATATATATACACTAGTAAATTAAGCCTGTTAACAAAAACAGGCACTAGAAAGCTCTCTCAGGAGCCACAGCGGCAAGGCAGCAGGAGCCGCCGGCGCTGGGAAAGCTTTGCGCGTGCGCTCGGCTGGCCGCCCGCCCGCCTGTGGCTTCCCCTTCCTCCTCCGAGGGAGAGTGCAGCCGAGCGGCCTCCTGGCCGCCTTCCCTTCCTCGCTCGGCCACGGCCGTTGGGCAGCTTGTAGCCGAGACCCGGCCGCTGCCCCCTCCCTCCCTCGCCGCCCGCCGCCTGGATCCGCTCCTCCCGCCCCGCGATAGCCCGCGTCTCCGGGAGGCCCCGGCGGCCGGAGGAGCCGAGCGACGGGATGGCAGCCTTGGAGGCGGTGGCAGCGGGTGAGCACAGGCGGACAGGGGCACCCTGGCAGGAAGCCATCCTCCCCATGTCCGTGCGAGGCAGCGGCGCTGGCGCAACTGACAACGCGCGTGCGCCGCCGCTGCCTTCCTGACACGCCCCCCTCTCCAATCCCTGCTCCAATCCGTGTGTCACTGGAACGCACGCGCACTTGCGAATTCCTGTGACACACGGAAAGTAGTACGTACGGACACAGGCTCTTTATTATATAGGATATAGATATAGATATAGATATAGATATATATATATATATATATATATATATATATATATATATATATACGGTATATTTAAGAGGGCCAAAATTGAAGTGTAGGATACAGAACAAAAATTATATACGTGGATCGCTCAAAGAAGCAGCAGCAGCAATCTCCATCAACATCTTGGTTCTCAGCAGTTTTAGCAAAGAGACGTTGTTATTGACAATTATTTTAGAAGTGTGATCAGTGGCAGTGGTTTGCCTGGCACAACAACCTTTCATACAATGTGGAATAACCATTTCACATCACAAGGGCAGTATGGAGAAGACACCACAAGGATGTCATTTCAAGCAGCTCTCTACCTAAGGCATCCTAACCAATCCTATTAGGTTTTCAAAAGTATAGTTTGCTAACCACAGCTTGAATGCACAAACACAGATATGCTCCATTTCCTTCTGCTTAATCGTTAATTTATGATTTTTTTAAAAAATCTTATGGTGGGTGGCATGTTGCCATGTATAACTTTCCTTTTTGAATTGAAAGAAATCAATAAGGACTCTACAAAAAGAGAGAGAGAGCAATGTTCACTATGCAGGAAGCTGTGCCCTGGTGGCATATACACAGTCATAGACTGACAGCTTGCAAATCTAGCATTATATATAAATTTATTAACAGTAAAAGCAGTTGGGAAACAAAATCCTCCACCCTAAACGGAATCAAATCCCTCTTTTGGTTCATGGGAACTGTGAGAACAGATTCAACTGCTGAAGGTCTTATTCAAAATACTAACTGAGAGGGAAGTCAGAATAGAAAAACTGTCTGAGTGAAGTTAGCCCCAGACTTACTTGCCCCATTAAATAAGAGTTCATCCTTTAGCTTCATCTATTATCAAGTCATAATTCTCATTGCCTGGCTTGTAATACCATTTTCTGTCTCGCACTCTGATAACAAGAAGTGAGTGTCCTGCACTCCTTCCCTCCCCATCAAATCTTCCGCTCATCTTTAAGCAAGAGGATTGAAATGATCCGCAGGTGAAGCTCGAGCGCCTCCGTGGCTACTCAGCTTTTAAAAGCCTTCTTATCTATGCACAGGAAAAGGAAAGGCTCTTGCCATATCATTTTGTTATCATGTATGCAATGCTTTCCCCCATCATACCATACAAGTTGATTGATTCAGTCGTCAGATAGCAGCTACCCAGAGATGCTAAAGTATTCACATCATCAAATATTCCTTTGGCCAGCATTCCTTGGGGCAATTAATGTCTGGACAAACAAATACACAATTTTCTAGTATAAATTTCATACAATAATTGTGTGAGGACAGTGCAAGCTGTTTTATTCTGTGGTATATGTGCATGTCTTCAGGAAGAGTGCTAAACATAGCCAGAGCATATTGTTGTTGTTCAGTCGTTTAGTCGTGTCCGACTCTTTGTGACCCCATGGACCAGAGCACGCCAGGCACTCCTGTCTTCCACTGCCTCCCGCAGTTTGGTCAGACTCATGTTAGTAGCTTAGAGAACACTGTCCAACCATCTTGTCCTCTATCGTCCCCTTCTCCTTGTGCCCTCCATCTTTCCCAACATCAGGGTCTTACCTTTTATACATGTACAGGAGTAAACGCCAGATGTTGCATCATACCTTCCAAGTGTCCCTTTTTCTCAGGGACAATCCTGGAATTATGAAAGCCTTCCCAGCTTCTGATTTGATCCCAGAATATCCCTATTTCCCCTGCCAGTGCCACCACCGCTGAGCTCAGGGAGGATGAGCTGGTGGCCCAGTCTCCTTAGAGACTGTGGCAGCAGCCCGTTGCATCTTCATTGCCTCTCCATGGCCACTGCTGCAGGTCTCCTCCCTTGGGTAAAAAGAACAATCACGGGAATGATACAGCAAAAAGAAGGGAAATAACCCCGTGAAAAACCCCTGAAACGAGGTAAACGTGTATTCAAAAAATGTGTTAAATTACTCTCAAAAAAATTTTTAAAGTTGCTTTCAAACAGAAATGATCAGATTCAAAAGATTATAAATAATTAAAGGTAAAGGTAAAGGGACCCCTGACCATTGTGTGCAGTCGTGTCCGACTCTGGGGTTGCGGCGCTCATCTCGCTTTATTGGCCGAGAGCCGGCATACAGCTTCTGGGTCATGTGGCCAGCATGACAAAGCCGCTTCTGGCGAACCAGAGCAGCGCACGGAAACGCCGTTTTACCTTCCCGCCAGAGCGGTTCCTATTTATCTACTTGCACTTTGACGTGCTTTCGAACTGCTAGGTTGGCAGGAGCAGGGACTGAGTAATGGGAACTCACCCCGTCGCAGGGATTCGAACCGCCGACCTTCTGATCAGCAAGCCCTAGGCTCAGTGGTTTAGACCACAGCGCCACCTGATAAATAATGAAAAGAACCCTCCAAAAAACTTCAAATGATGAAAAATACTGTTGTATTTTTCATCATTTGAAGTTTTTTGGAGGGTTCTTTTCATTATTTATAATCTTTTGAATTAGTGACAATGTGTCTGATCATTTCTGTTTGAAAGCAACTTTTAAAAAAAATTGAGAGTAATTTAACACATTTTTTGAATAAACGTTTACCTCGTCTCAGGGGGTTTTCACGGAGTCTCCTCCCTTGGGCAGCTCATAGTGGCTGCTAGAGGATGGGCAGGGAGGAGGAGAGGCTGCCACCACCAGGGCCCAGCTCCACATGACTTGCCAACTCTGAACTGCAGGCAAAGGGCAGGGCTGCCCTGGGTAGGAAGAAAGGGGGAACAGAGCAGAATGCAAGGAGTGTTGATATATATATTTTTTTTAAAAATGCTTTGTGCATCTGTGTCTAATCTTTCCCCTTTCTAACATTTTTTTATTGGTGTGTGCTCTTCTTTTTGCAAATCTCCCAAAGAACAAAATAACATCGGGAGTAAGGGGTTTTCTCAGGTTGGCGGAGGAGGTGTGGGGTGTGCCCCATTGGTGTGGTGGCGGTGGAAATGCTCGGTGGGTGGGTGGAAGACACAAAAATGGGGGTTCAAGGAGGGTCCGTTGCAGGGCATGTGAGAAATGTCCCTGTTTTCATCTGAGAAATGTTGGAGTCTATGTTATATGTAGATTTGGGGAGTGCTGGATTCTCCGTCGAAAGTGAAGGATGAGAAGATCACTATTCTAGACTATTTTTATTATTTTTATTATTATTATTATTATTATTATTATTATTATTATTATTGCTACGGTTCTCCACCAGCACACACATATATCAATAAATACAATCCAAAATACATTCTAAAATATAAACTTATAAATGTAAAATTATAGACTTAAAAATAATAATAATAATAATAATAATAATAATAATAATAGAGGAGTGCCTACACAGGAGATGCTCAAAATAGCTCCTGATCTGAGCCAGACTGATTTCATTTTAATTTATAGTGAATAGTAAATAATTATTATAACCTATGGATCAAAGGATCCATTTTTAGATAAGTCATTTTAGTGATTTTAGATAAGTTATACTAGTTTATACCAAATTTAAATATTGAAAATGTAATGCATTTTACTATGCTGGTCGGTGACCATAATAAAGAATACTTTGTACTTTAGGGCTGCAGCCGATTATAACACTGGTTCGTCTTTAGCTCTGTCCTGAAGTTGTGTGGATACTGCTAGCTAGATCGGACCGAATTTTTATGGCTCTAGCACAAAACTTGGCTACCTTTGCTGTCCCATTATCGTTAGTATCTGAAAGAAGCCACTCTATATAGAAATTGTCCGAACGTCCAGGTAGCTCAGTCAGCATCGTGTTTATTCTAGACTAAATGCTCTTATACAGCAAAAGAAACCCTAAGGACTTAAAGGATTTTATCCTAGAAACAACTGTCAGTTGTAGCATAAATGGAGGAAGGTTATGCTTTCAAGAGAAATTCTGTTATATTTCAACCAATTAATAATAATAATAATAATAATAATAATAATTTTTATTTATACCCTGCCCTTCCCAGCCGAAACTGGGCTCAGGGCGGCTAACGCCAATAAAAATTACAATAAAATATAAAAGAAAGAAAAACCGTTAATTAAAATACAGGTTAAAATACAATTTAAAATTTAAATGCAGCTTCATTTATCGCCCAAAACCAAAACCATAAGGGGAGGAAAAAACATCAGACTGAGTCCAACCCGAAGGCCAGGCAGAACAGCTCTGTCTTGCAAGCCCTGCAGAAAGATGTCAAATCCCGCAGGGCCCTGGTCTCTTGTGACAGAGCGTTCCACCAAGTTGGGGCCAGTACTGAAAAGGCCCTGGCCCTAGTTGAGACCAGTCTAACAACCTTGTGGCTCGGGACCTCCAAAATGTTGTTATTTGTGGACCTTAAGGTCCTCTGCGGGGCATACCAGGAGAGGCGGTCCCGTAGGTACAAGGGTCCTAGGCCATAGGTACGAGGGTCCTAGGCCGAATTAATTTCTTCTGCTAAGGTTCATCATGGAGAACTCATTCCACAGCTGCTTACCACAAACCAGATAGTTCTTTGAGACCAAAGAGTCACTGAAAGGAGTTTACAGTACTAAAGTGTATAACACAATATCATGCTAAATCAAGTTTTATTATTTATTTGTTGAATTCAACTTAAGTGTGTTCACACAAATGCACAAACACACACACTTTCTATGCCGATGAGAGTGAATTAAAGAAGAGATAACACCACACTCAATGATACCTTTTAATTTATGGAAGATTCATCTGGGATGAGTCTAAGAAGGCATTAGACCATTTGCACCCGATATGGGATATATAATCATGGTATACAAATCAATCTAAATCATTATTAATTCTGCCGAAACGCCAGTGTCTTAAGGTCACTGGGGGTTCCGGAGTTAAAAGAGTAAAGCCAAGATGACTAATCTAATTGCACTGTCAGGTACAGGCCTTGCTTCCTAGAAGATAAGTCTGTAAGAAGACATTTCATTTGTGAGATTGTCCCACGAGACCCTGCACATTCATGACTAACTGCAGATATTAATGCAAAGCCACTGAACCACGTCCCAAGCTTTTCGTACCCGTTGGCTCTGTGCATTTCAGCTCCAGGAAACAAAAGTTGCATAGCCACAGCCAATAGCATACAAGAAAAAAATGAGGGTAGCTAGTCCCCATCTGGATTTAGTCCCGTCTGCCTGCTCACTGCATTGGCCATATAGACCAAGGGTTGAATGATCAGAGAGGGGAAACTCTCTGAGGACACTATAGTTTGTGAAGAGTGCTGGGAATTGTAGCTCTGTGAGGAATGGAGAAGAAGAAGAGGAAGAGGAAGAGGAGGAGGAGGAGGAGGAGTTTGGACTTGATATCCTGCCTTTCACTCCCCTTAAGGAGTCTCAAAGCGGCTAACAATCTCATTTCCCTTCCTTCCCCACAACAAACACTCTGTGAGGTGAGTGAGGATGAGAGACTTCAGAGAAGTGTGACTAGCCCAAGGTCACCCAGCAGCTGCATGTGGAGGAGCAGAGATAGGGATAGGGTGGAGGGACTCCACCTGCAGCTGATCAGCCTTCAAGGACCAGGGGAGAAGGCACTGATGAGAACCAGCTGGCTTCAGCCTTCCTAAACAACTCTGGAACAACTCTGTCTTACAGGCCCTGTGGAAAGAAATCAGATCCCACAGGGCCCTGGTCTCATGAGACAGGGCGTTCCACCAGGTCAGAGCCAGTGTTGAGAAGGCCCTGGCTCTGGTTGAGGCTAATCTGACTTCCTTAGGGCCCAGGACCTCTAAGGTGTTGCTATTTATGGACCTTAAGGTCCTCCGCGGGACATACCAGGAGAGGCGGTCCCGTAGGTATGTTTGACATGGCATGATGTTGAATTCCTTCCATGGTGTGGATGTGACCATAGCCGACAGCAGCATAAACTGCATTTTGGAAACCAAGCAACCTAGGGCTCTCCAAATATGTTGGTCACCAAGTTGGGGAAAGCTGGATGACAGCTGTGGGCGTGGGGTTGGCAATGGACAAAGTTGGTGTGGCCACTCAAGGCTGTCTCACACATTCATTCATGTGCACATTCATGAACACACACACAGAGAGAGACCAGAAACGATTTGTGCACCAGTCTCCCCCATTTCCCCACCCAGACTGTCTAGCCCAGGGGGATATGTGAATTTATTTTCAGCCTTTGTTGCAGTTGAATAACCTCTGTGTTTAATAAGGTTGCATGCAAAAACCCTTGTTCAGGGGAAGGATAAGAAACATGTGGCCTCTCTTTCTCCACTCTCATGGGACTGGTATCCATAGGCTGCCTTAAAGACACTTTCATCCCATTCTTGACTACGCAATCCCAGGTGCTGTAAGTCTCCTAGCATGTTTAGGAAAGTGCCAAAACTCAGCAGGCGGGCCCATGCTTTGACTGCAAAAACGCAACATCAGATTGGCAAAGACTCCTGTCTGGAAAGCCACTGTAAGTCAATTTAGACCAGGGGGGTGGGAAAGTGACATGGGCTGAACTCTTTCTTCTCTGGATGGAGGATGCAGAGAGATGTGTGATCAGATATGCAGAAAGTACGCCTGTATTTACTGTATGCCTCTGAAACATGGACCACTTATAAACGCCATCTCCAACTCCTCGAAAGATTCCATCAACGGTGTCTGCGAAAATTTTTACACATCACTTGGGAAAGACATGCGAACTAATGCCAGTGTACTGGAAGAAGCAAAGATCACCAGTGTGGAAGCAATGATTCTTCAACATTTCTGAGCACAATTCAAAGTGTTGGTGCTGACCTTTAAAGCCCTAAACGGCCTTGGTCCAGTATACCTGAGGGAGCGTCTCCACCCCCATTGTCCAGCCCGGACACTGAGGTCCAGCACCGAGGGCCTTCTGACAGTTCCCTTGCTGCGAGAAGTGAGGTTACAGGGAACCAGGAAGAGGGCCTTCTCGGTAGTGGCACCTGCCCTGTGGAACGCCCTCCCAGCAGATTTCAAGGCAATAAGCAGCTATTTTACTTTTAAAAGACAACTGAAGGCGGCCCTGTTTAGGGAAGTTTTTAATGTTTGATGCTGTATTGTTTTTAACATTTGGTTGGAAGCCACCCAGAGTGGCTGGGGAAACCCAGCCAGATGGGCGGGGTATAAATAATAAATAATTATTATTATATAACATCAACTTCATTGGACTGGTCATGTTGTGAGGATGCCTGATTATCGCCTTCCAAAGCAACTACTCTATTCTGAACTTAAAAACGGAAAGCTTAATGCTGGTGGTCAACAAAAGAGGTTGTCTCAAGGCAAATCTTAAAAAAAATGTATAGTATAAACACTGACAACTGGGAAACACTGGACTGCGAGCGTTTCAATTGGAGAACAGCCTTTACCAAAGGTGTCATGGGCTTTGAAGATGCTCAAACTCAGGATGAAACGGGGAAACATGCTAACAGGAAGGCAGGTTTGGCAAACCCTCACCATGATCAACTCCTGCCCAGAAACCTATGTCCCCAATGTGGAAGAACGTGTGGATCCAGACTTGGCCTTCACAGTCACTTATGGACTCACTGTTAAGACTGTGTTCATGGAAGACAATCTTACTTGGCTACGAGTGATCGCCAAAGAGGAAGAGAAAGTAGCTTACTCTACAATGATAGCATTTGTCTTTGTTGCTCTGCTGCTTTTGCCTGGCATGTGGCCCTGGAATGTTGCCTTGAGGAAATGTGGCCCTCGGGCTTCTGCACTCCTGGTTTGGACAAGAGTGAACTGCATCGGTCCGACTCAGCACAAATTAGCTTAATATTAGCCTCAAACATCCCGAGGCAATACTTGTTTATTCTGACTTCGCTGCTTTTTAGAAAATAAAAAAATAGGGAAGTCAGAATGCCTTCTGCATGCAGGCGGTCTACTATTCAATCATTCAAGAAGAAATAATATCCTTTCCCACTAAGATCACTTCTTTTATATAAAGATCTGGGAAGGAGCCAGAGATCTTAAACAAAGGTGTAAAAATGTGGACAATACAGTAAAGAAATAAAATCCATATCAAGGCAATAATGGCCATGGAGCTATAAGGAGGATGTATAATAGTTCCTGGACTTTTAATTTGTGACTAATTTGTTGCACAATGAGGTTGCAATTTTCTAATTGTGATTGCCACTTTAATTTTACTCATGGCTGTGCAACTAACAATGTATAGTCTAGTAATTAAAATTAATTGTACTTTCACCTGCATATTTCTACTAGGCTGTTAAATTCAGTCTGTAGGCTCAATGATTTTGTTCTCAGAAAGATGCTGAAGTCATTTCAGGAGCCCAATTATGTTACACTTGGTAATTCCAGAATAAAAAGGCAGGCATTTTACATGGAACGACATTTTAAAAGAACATGTATGCTCAGCTTTAGCAATCTGGTAGATGCAATTGTTAACAGTCTTATTATGAACATGGTGCTATTGAAATACAGCTTACAGAAAGAGCAATTATCAGTTGCAGGAATATATCCTTTGTGAGCTCAAATAGATTTTCAACATTAAATTGCTTTAAAGAACAGTTGCTGGTGAGCTTTTGAACTGCATATATAGCTTACATTTTATGGGGGGGGGGGAATACTTCATTAATCCAGAGTTAAAGTAAAATAAATAAATAAAAACCATGTCACATGAAACTGCAAACCCAGTCAACCCAAGCAGGCTGCCACATGCAGATCTCCTTAGGCAGACTGCCTGCAAATAATATGCATATTCAAATCTTCATTAGAATATTCATCCAGGTGCGTAACACCTTTGTCTACACTGTGTGGGTTTTAATCAATGGGATGTATATTTAAAACAATTTTCCGTTGTGCATCCCCACCCCCATTTTGGTGCCGAGGTATGCATAAATCCCTTTCTAAAACTTGATATAAAAAGGGACAATCCATGGATATTTGAATTAAAGTGCAGTATTCAATGTCCTGCCCTTATTTTGTAAGAGTTGTTGTTGTTGTTCAGTCGTTCAGTCGTGTCCGACTCTTCGTGACCCCATGGACCAGAGCAGGCCAGGCACGCCTATCCTTCACTGCCTCTCGCAGTTTGGCCAAACTCATGTTAGTAGCTTCGAGAACACTGTCCAACCATCTCATCCTCTGTCGTCCCCTTCTCCTTGTGCCCTCAATCTTTCCCAACATCAGGGTCTTTTCTAGGGAGTCTTCTCCTCTCGTGAGGTGGCCAAAGTACTGGAGCTTCAACTTCAGGATCTGTCCTTCTAGTGAGCACTCAGGGCTGATTTCTTTAAGGATGGATAGGTTTGATCTTCTTGCAGTCCATGGGACTCTCAAGAGTCTCCTCCAGCACCATAATTCAAAAGCATCAATTCTTCGGCGATCAGCCTTCTTTATGGTCCAGCTCTCACTTCCGTACATTACTACTGGGGAAACCATAGCTTTAACTATACGGACCTTTGTTGGCAAGGTGATGTCTTTGCTTTTTAAGATGCTGTCTAGGTTTGTAAGAGCCTTCAACCTAAATCCAACACGGTGGATTTAGTGACCGAGACTGTGCATTTGTGAACCTCACTTCAGAGACTGACGTAGAATCAAATGGATCCTAAAGTAGATTCCATTGAGAATTCTAAGTTTTTCTTCTTGCGTGGTTTTGCAGGGAAATGAGCGGATGGTTCAGGAAACCGTGAAGTTTCCCATATTTGATCATTTCAAAGGAAGACTTCAACACCTTTAGATTTAGGATATTCCTGGAGTGCTGCTAATTGAACAAAGATATCTCATTCAACACCAAGTGTTTAGATACCTGCACTCAGACACAAAAACCCATAATCAAGCTGGCTTTCATTCGGACTACCTCCAGCTGGAAAAGGCTCTATTACTTCTTTGTCTGCCTCACAATCCTCATAAATCTTTTTTTAATTATAAAAAGACTTCATTATTACAATGAAAATAACTGGCTGGTCTAGGTTATTTTATCAAGCCTGTTTAATGTGATTGGGCAAAGTGACTCTCTTTCGCCCAGTTCACTATTAGCTCCTTAACCTGAATCTTCAGTGGAGCACATTTTATGGGCTTAATTGCATATCTCCCCCTCTTCCTGTGTAAATTAGCCTATATAAATAGAATTTCCTTGTTGCTGTGTTGTCCTACGCTGTCCCTCCCATGCAGCCATGAAGAAATTTTACTGACTACCCTGTTTAAAGCAAATAGTTCCTCTCCTAAAAATTATGGGACCAAGAAAAAAGTTTTCCATAAAACATTATTTTACTAAAAGCCTTAGGATAATTAATAATTCCTCTGCTGAAGTGCTAATCACCCACATGCACACACCAAATGTATACACCAAAACACTTATGCGAAGTAGGAACATTAAGTGGTTTTACCTCTCACAAGGCAATTTCTTATGGTGGCCTATATTTGTTGTGGGTATTTTGTTATCTCCAGTCTCAAAGCAACCTTGATAAAGTATCTTTTGACACTTTTACTGCTCCTTTAAATGAAATATTCAGTGTCTCCAAGAGTCAGCTCGAGTGGAATTGACTCAATAGTTCAGCATGAGAAAGACAGGGGCAACATTTTCTAATTTAGAAATTTGAGGAAATGGTTCCATTCCCCTATTATCTGGCCATTTTGCAGCCTGGGATTCTTCGGCATCAACATGCACAGTTTGCATGGCAATCCTTCTGCAGAAATTAGCTGACACCCATCAACGTAGATAACAGAAAGCTGTAGCATTAACACTTGAGAGCGCATTAATCTTTCCCAAATTAAAATCTGAACCACAGCATTTAAAATTGAGGCCACCATGGTTCAGTGCTGTTTGACCGCCAATTTTGATAAAAGTGTTTTAAGAGAGGGGAGACGGAGATAAATTGCCCAGAGTTGCACAACAGCGGTGAGGGTAAGTCTGGAGACTGGGCTGCTATCACCAGCTGAACGTTTGCTTGTTTACAAAAGCAGAACAACAGAACGAAAGGCAACAACATTTCACTATATTTCTTAGAGGCAGCATCAATATTATATTTCATCAGTGAGAGACGAAAACACTTTCTCATATGAGTATCAGAAGATAAGGCCACCTTCGGTTGTAAAGCAATTGCATCTCTTGACTCAAGAGTTTTACCGGGTGGCATTCGCTTAGCCACAAGCTGTTCTAGTCTGAATGGGAAGCTAACACACCACAAAAAGCGAGGCAGGAAGATGGAGCAGGAAAGACTACAATTGCCAGAAAATGGAGTTTCCTCTTCTAGTGGCTGAAGATTGTTTGTCAGGGGGAAAGCTTACTTTGTGGCACCTTCTTATCTCTGCTTTTGAGAGTTATGGCCACTGTGGGAATAAAGGGGGGCCAACATCAATTGTTTAATGAATGGCTGCAACTGCATTAACAAATTTGCAGCTGAATAAGCTCATCACCTAAACCAATTCTCACAGCTACATCTGGGAGAGCACACATCATTTATTACTGCCCATATTTTGGGCAGGACTTTGGTTGGGACTTGCCGACAAAGGTCTGTATAGTTAAAGCTATGGTTTTCCCAGTAGTGATGTACGGAAGTGAGAGCTGGACCATAAAGAAGGCTGATCGCCGAAGAATTGATGCTTTTGAATTCTGGTGCTGGAGGAGACTCTTGAGAGTCCCATGGACTGCAAGAAGATCAAACCTATCCATTCTGAAGGAAATTAGCCCTGAGTGCTCACTGGAAGGACAGATCCTGAAGCTGAGGCTCCAATACTTTGGCCACCTCATGAGAAGAGAAGACTCCCTGGAAAAGACCCTGATGTTGGGGGAGATGGAGGGCACAAGGAGAAGGGGACGACAGAGGATGAGATGGTTGGACAGTGTTCTCGAAGCTACCAACATGAGTCTGACCAAACTGTGGGAGGCAGTGGAAGACAGAAGTGCCTGGCGTGCTCTGGTCCATGGGGTCACAAAGAATCGGACACGACTAAACAACTAAACAACAACATTGGTTGGGTGAGGCAGGCATGCCTTAAGGAGGTCCTATTTGTCGCTCCCAAATCCCACTAGCCCAGAGAGGTCGGATTAGGGTGGGAACAAGGAATCTTTTTTGTTCTGACAAACCAAATCTTTATCTCCCCCACCCCACCCCGCCAGCCAACTGGCGGTCATCTGATGGCATACTGATATAGGGTGATTGGCAGGTGATTCCCACCCAGCTGTCAAAGTTCATCCGTGGGATTAGATGGAGATAGTGACCAAGTAGCATCCAGCTGCCGTATCCAGCCATGTCTCTACTAGTCACTTATGATATCAAGTGTCATGGGCCAGGAGTCAGCTTGGCCTGTTGAACAGCAGTCTGAAGGGGGATAGGATGGAGGGACTCCACCTGCAGCTGATCAGCCTTCAATGACCAGGGGAGAAGGCACTGATGAGAACCAGCTGGCTTCAGCCTTCCTAAGCAGAGCTTCCAGCAGCTGTCAGATGGAGGTAAACAACGCTTGTAAGTTCCTGGCTCTACCTTGCTGCTTCCTGTTTGTCTTGACCCTTGACCACATGACCCTCGGGTTCCCTGCCCCCTGGACCATGTGGGTTGCTATTTGCCCAGCCCTAGGACTGGACCTGACTTTAGACGCTGACTCTGCCTCCAGGCAAGTACACCTCAGAGGAGGAGGAGGAGGAGGAGAAGAGGAGGAGGAGTTTGGATTTGATATCCTGCTTTATCACTCCCCGAAGGAGTCTCAAAGCGGCTCACATTCTCCTTTCCCTTCCTCCCTCACAACAAACACTCTGTGAGGTGAGTGGGGCTGAGAGACTTCAGAGAAGTGTGACTAGCCCAAGGTCACCCAGCAGCTGCATGTGGAGGAGCGGAGACGCGAACCCGGTTCACCAGATTATGAGTCTACCACTCTTAACCACTACACCACACTGGCTCTCTTCTGGTTGGCTGGTCTCCCTCTCCACTGAGCTTTGCACGTTGTTGCTCAGCCACGAGACTACAGCACCAGGCGAGGATGGTTTGATGAAAATGGCCTCACAAGTCGAATGGTGATGCCTACCAGGCTAATTTTTTCCTTCAGGCCAAAGGTTTCCTAGCCCTGGTGCAGAGATGCCCTGTTTCTACATTCCCATTTTCTTCTTTTTACCCACACTGCTCCTGCTAGTTACTACCTGAGGATTTACATATATACCACAAGGAAAATTGATTCTATTACTTTCTCTCTCTCTCTCTCTCTCTCTCTCTCTCTCTCTCTCTCTTTGACGTTTGCTTACAGGCATTTTTACATTTTGTTACAGACAGGTGTTGTGCCTGGCTGAATAGCTTGGCTGTGGAGGCAGGCTTCCAGCCCATCACATTTGAGAAGAGGGCAGCTGGGCAGTGCCTGCCCATATTTCTTCCTTCACAGAGCACAAAATGTCCCGAGGTGTACATTTCGACCCACATGTGTTTCCAGTGCTCATGAACTCAACATACACTACTGAGAGGAATGGGATCTTTTGTGTAGAGTCAGGATGAGCATTCCTTTAAAATGTGTCCCTGGTTACAGGGAACCAGGCAGAGGGCCTTCTCGGTAGTGGCACCCACCCTGTGGAACATCTTCCCTTCAGATGTCAAAGAGAACAACAACTACCAGACCTTTAGAAGACATCTGAAGGCAGCCCTGTTTAGGGAGACTTTTAATGTTTAACAGATTATTGTATTTTAATGTTCTGTTGGAAGCCGCCCAGAGTGGCTGGGGAAACCCAGCCAGATGGGCGGGGTATAAATAATAAATTATTATTATTATTATTATTATTATTATTATTATTATTATTATTATCTTTCAACCTAATACCCAATGGAGAACTTTATACATAGGGAACAGAAAAATATTGGTTTACCACGTGGAAAGAAAGGCAAGAGTATGCATGAGCTGTATTAGTCAGCAAAGTTTCAATATGTGGGCAGCAAACTATCACTAACATTACACACACACACACACAAAATCTCTAAGTATCCAAAAGCCGAAAGGATGAGCATAGTATTCCCAGTAAAAGAACAAAAAATATTGGACCAAATGGAACACAAAGTCCAGGATCTGAGATCTGTGCCTTCTGCGAGAGGTAAAAAGGTAAAGGTAAAGGGACCATTAGGTCCAGTCGCGGACGATTCTGGGGTTGCGGCGCTCATCTCGCTTTATTGGCCGAGGGAGCCAGCGTACAGCTTCCGGGTCATGTGGCCAGCATGACTAAGTCGCTTCTGGCGAACCAGAGCAGCACATGGAAACACCGTTTACCTTCCCGCCGGAGCGGTACCTATTTATCTACTTGCACTTTGACGTGCTTTTGAACTGCTAGGTTGGCAGGAGCAGTGACCGAGCAATGGGAGCTCACCCCGTCGCAGGGATTCAAACTGCCTGATCGGCAAGCCCTAGGCTCTGTGGTTTAACCCACAGCGCCACCCACTCTGCGAGAGATAAGGTCTACCAATAAAATCCTATACCAGCCAGGCAACAGAAATATTTCACGCATTCCTTTAGTCTGTGTCCAACGAGGCATAGGACTGATCTTTGAGAAAGATGGTTCCGTTGCAGCTGTAAGCTGACTAGCCACTGAAGAACCTTGGATTTAAGTAGACTTTGGACCTAATTAACTTCTATACTTTGAGCTTAAAAGCAATCTTCATCATCTGAGGTCTGGCTCCTGCACACAGGAGGTGGTAACTACATCTTCCTGGCAAATACAAATATTGATAGGCCGATCTTTTTGGAAACTCTGTGGGGTTGTGCATTTGATTCGCAACACTTATACTTAAACCAAACAGTTGTTTTCAGTTCATGTGCATCAGATCAAGAAGTTGGAAATCAATTGTTACATCATTGGAGACCCGTTGATCTGATTTGTCTTGGTCTGATCTGATTAGATGCTTCATTTTGGCAGGGGGAAATTAGCGATTCTTTCAAATGCACATCTTATACTTTTCCATCCCCCCCAAAAAGTGCTGCTTCACCACTACAGTAAATATCTTTGGAGATGAGATGGGATACAAACAAACAAACAAACAATAAGTTTACTGCTATCCAAATGGACAAAACATCCCATTTTGAGGTGAGACACTAGAAGTCATTTATTAAAGGAGCTGGTCACTATGACCTCAATCACAATATCCCTTCAGGACATACTGAAGTTAAGCCCGTGCTTAAGATCTTTGCTAGATTAAAAATAACACTTGGCAATGATGGGCACCATGATTTATCTGAATTCCTTCCATATGTACCTCATACAATGCACCTCCTTTTCCTTTGCCTCTGTTCCCTCAAATCACAAAATGGTTCTGTTTTCTCCCTGCCTGGAATCATTGATTCGAAAAATCAAATCATTGGTTCAAATTGCCAATGTGTTATTTTCTTTCCCCAAAATTAGTACAGTATTTTCCTGTGTATAAGACTATTTTTTAACTCAGGAAAATCTTCTCAAAAGTCGGGGGTCGTCTTATACGCCGGGTCGTATTTCTTATACGGCGAGTATATCCCAAACTCTGTATTTTAATTGGAAAAGTTGGGGGTCTTCTTATACGCCCAGTCGTCTTATATGCCGGAAAATACGGGTAATAAAATAGCATATTATTCTTCATGAGCATTCCCTTCTTGTTTCTGAGCAGTTAGCTGCTGTTGTAAGGACAGAGGGACTGCTTTTAAAAGAAATGCTTGATTTGTACCATTTTTATGGACTTGGCTGGCAACAAATTATTTTTCATCTTCACCTTGATGTTCCGTTTATTCTCTCTATTAGCAAAAACAAATGCTTTTGTATCTTTAGCATGTTCACCTTCCCTAGTGTCTGTAAAATGTACTACATTTGCAATGTGTTAGAAAACAGGCAGCTGTTCTCAGTCACTCATATTAAATCCTCTATAATAATCTCCCTATGTCCCTCCCTATCACAACTGCGCATGCGCTCCACTGACACACGGATTGGAGCGCAGAGAGGAGGAGGAGCCTGAGGTTGGAGCGCAGCGCAGCGCGAGCAAAGCGCTTGCGCTTCGCGAGCCTCCAAACCTCTCCGCTTCAGCCGCAATGGCGGCCGCTCCCCGCGCGCTGCTGCTTCTCCCCCTCCCTTCTTTCTCCCCGCCTAAGCCACCCGTGGCGGCGGCGGGGAGGGCGGCTGTCGCCGGGGCTGGCGGCGGGGCAGCGGCAACAGGCGGCTCCGCCATGGTGGTGGCTTGGCCGCCTGAGGCGGGGAGAAGGAAGCGCCTCGGATCCCCATCGCCGCCGCTAGCGCCCATTATTAATGGGCTTAATTCAACTAGTAAGAAATAATATAGCCATTCAAGCAAGAGCAGAATCCTAGAACCAAAGACTGAGAAACTGATAATACAATTTACAATGCAATACTATGCATATTTACTTAGAGGTAAGTCCCAGTGTGTTCTTTGGGGCTCTCTCTCTTATTTTGCAGCCTCAGTTTGCAATAAGATTGCTTTCTTGATTTGACTCTTTTTGGTTCTACACCAGTGTTTCCCAACTTGGTTCTCCAGCTGGTTTGAACTACAACTCCCATCATCCCTAGCTAGCAAGACCAGTAGTCTGGGGTGATGGGAGTTGTAGTCCAAAGAACAGCTGGAGACTCAAGTTTGGGAAACACTGTTCTGTCCCTTGTGCATGATAATATCCTGGTTTGCTAATGGTTCTTTATTTCTTTTCACTGCCTTACAATAGACATCAAGTACACTTTTTCAGGGGACCCAGGTGGCACTGTGGGTTATACCACAGATCCTAGGGCTTGCTGATCAGAAGGTCGGCGGTTCGAATCCCTGTGACGGGGTGTGACTAGCCCAAGGTCACCCAGCAGCTGCATGTGGAGGAGCGGAGACGCGAACCCGGTTCACCAGATTATGAGTCTATCGCTCTTAACCACTACACCACACTGGCTCTCAGTGTGCCATCCTGGGTTCTGGTTTCATCCTGGAATGTCCCACTTTTCCTTAGGACATCCCTATTTTCATTGAAGAAATGTTGGAGGGCATGGAGTTATGTGCCCTTCGAACCAAGGAGATATCTGAAGGCAGCCCTGTATAGGGAAGTTTTTTTTAATGTTTTATTATGTTTTTATATGTGTTGGTAGCTACCCAGAGTGGGCAACCCAGTCAGATGGGTGAGGAATAATAATAATAATAATAATAATAATAATGGAATAAAGGTAAAGGGACCCCTGACCATTAGGTCCAGTCGTGTCCGACTCTAGGGTTGCGGCGCTCATCTCGCTTTATTGGCTGAGAGCCGGTGTACAGCTTCCAGGTCATGTGACTAAGCCGCTTCTGGCGAATCAGAGCAGCGCATGGAAACGCCGTTTACCTTCCCGCCGGAGCGGTTCCTACTACTTGCACTTTGATGTGCTTTCGAACTGCTAGGTGGGCAGGAGCAGGGACCGAGCAACGGGAGCTCGCCCCGTCGCGGGGATTCGAACCGCCGACCTTCTGATCAGCAAGCCCTAGGCTCTGTGGTTTAACCCACAGCGCCACCTGGGTCCCTAATAATGGAATAGGACATCCCTATTTTCACCAGGAAAATGTGGGAGGGTATGGGGGGTGTATGAGAATGACTTTCAGCAACATTTGAAAATGATCCAAAATCCTTGTCGTCTTTCTGCCATTGTCTTTCTGCTGACGGAATCAATATCGGCATTTTTGCAGCATTTCACAAATGTTAAATGTTTGTCCGTGTTTTTAACTTCACCTTAGGGCACATGTTGTTGTCGCCAGACAACGAAGCAGCAACGGTGACAGACGCATCTTGCAAAAGCCCGTTTCTCTCTGGCCTGCCAGGGCCACCTTTGCCTACTATTCTATTTTCCATCCCATGAGCTCCCGTGAAATTGACATTTAAAACTAATTGTACGGATAACTCTACCGGATTCCGGAAACTACGTTTGAGGAAAGGTGTCGAACCAAATTCTCACCTGCATCAGTTTTCTGTATTAGTTTTCTGTCCGCTACATAACTGTGAATGAGTGCTAAAAGGGATTATTAGGCCTTGGTGATGGGATAGGTGTATATAACTAATCTGCATTGCTTATCTCAGGCACACAGTGGTCTGTCATGACCTGTCTACATGCCCTCAATGCCTGTCCCTTGCCTTTATTGTCTTGCAACTGCTGCCGCCGGTGGTGGCTCTTCTCTGCTCTAATAAACAACCAATTACTGCCCCAAACAGATGTCTGGGCTATCATCAAGAAATTCAGTTGAAGTGAAGAGGCCTTAAATAGGTCAATTTCATTCAGTTAGACATGGTAGCTGACTGAAGTGGAAAGGGAGAATTGTAGGGGGACCTGAACTTGTGTGTTATTGAATGAGTAAGCTGAGGAGAGAAGGGAGATGGAAAACTTTGAGCAGTTTCACATAAACTAAAATAATTCAGAACCAGCTGAAATATATCAGCCTAAACTTAAATGAGAGAGATTCTGAAAAATGGTGGAGAGAGCTTACAATGGTAGCTAAATCAAACTTTTTCTTTTCTTTTTTATTGAAAATTTTTATTGGTTTTCCACACTTTTTGAGAACACTTAAACATCACAAATAAGAAACAAGAATAAACAAATACAAAATACAAAACAAACAATACAAAACAAACAATATGCAATAAACTTAAATTTCTACAAACCTATCTGTTTGTTACATCCAATTGACCTCCTCCGAACCTCCCTATCTAAAGTTCAATACTGTTCCTCTTTAGCAGTTTCCAATTTCATATTTTAATAAACATCCTCCTCTTTTTAAAATCCTATATCCTTCATTCCACTCACAAAATATACGTCCTTACAATAAAATCATTCAACATAGTTCTTATATATCACTTACTTATAAAAAATTCTATTCTACTGAACATCTCTTTCTATTCTGAGCTTATTTAACACTTCCAATACATCCCTAATTTTTAAATATTTTTAAATACAATACTTCTTTAAATAAATTCTAAAATTCTTCCGTCTCCTCCTTCTGGTCACGTATCCTCCTAGTCAGTTCGGCAAGCTCCATGAAGTCCATCATTTTCATTCGCCCTTCTTCTACCGTAGGTATTTCTTCATTCTTCTAGTTGCTGGCAAGTAAAATTCTAGCTGCTGTTGTGGCATACAAGAAGAATCTCACATCTTTTGGGGGCAATTCACCTCCGACAATTCCAAGCAGAAAGGCCTCTGGTTTCTTAATAAATGTGTTCTTCAACACCTTTTTAAATTCATTATAAATCTGATCCCAGAAGCCTTTCACCTTAGGGCATGTCCACCACATATGATAGAATGTACCTTCTTTTTCTTTCCAACATTTGTTATCGTTAGTATGGTACATCTTTGCTAGCTTCGCTGGGGTTAAATACCATCTATACATCATTTTCATCGTATTTTCTTTCAAAGCATTACATGCAGTAAATTTCATACCTTTCTTCCATAACCTTTCCTAGTCCTCTGACATTACATTACCCTGTTTCCCTTTTTTTAATACGTAGTCATAAAGTAAGCCATGGCAGGGTTTTTTTACATTTGTGAGAAGTAAGACGTACCCCAAAAGTAAGCCATGGTGCCGCCATTGTTCCCGTCGCCTCCTCAGCCCCTCCTGCGTGAGCAGGGAGCCAGCGAACCAGTGAGAGGCACGGGGGGGACGCGCCTCTTGCGGAGCTCTGCCCTGCCTGCTTAGCACGCAGGGAGTGGCGCGGGGGGGGGAGACGCCTCTTCCTGCCCTGCCTGTTCCCCGTGCGCAGGGAGCCAGCGAACCAGCGAGAGGCACGGGGGGAAACGTGCCTCTTGCGGAGTTCTGCCCTGCCTGCTCAGCGCGCAGGGGGAGGCTGTACTGTACCATACTGACGTAATAAAAATAAGACATCCCCCGAAAATAAGCCACCCTGTGTTTTTTTGAGGGGAAAAAATTATAAGACGGTGTCTTAAAAAGGGGGAAAGACGGTATGCCCAAAATCCCTGGCCCAATGCTAAATCAAACTTTTTCAAGTAAATCAAAGATTTCGATTCCCAACAGCTTTTTGCAAAACAAAGCAAATTCCTGACATCATAAAATGCCATTTGTCTAGAGTTCTTGTGCTGTTATTTCAATATTCTAATATTAATATGAAGCAAACTGTACTGGTCACACAATTGTTTTTGTGAAGCCAGCTATTTCTCCTCAACTAGTGCAATTATTACTCGGGTGGCAATTGCAGGGTATTTAGCTCTCAAAAAGTTGTTCATTGTTTGCCAATAAATTTCATTTTCCTGACACCTGCTGTCGTTTATTACTGGGAAAATTCTGTGTGTGTTGATTTGGGGCGTGTGGCTGCACTAGCTCCATCATGACCCCGTTGCCCTCCCAAGAGTTGGAGAGCTGGTGGGGGAAATCCTGTAAATGTGTAGGCTCCCTCTGCGTTTTGGAACTCTGGAAAATCAGAAATGTTATTGGACATTTGATGAGCACAGGAGTGCCCTCCTATTTACTGCCTGTAATGCTTTGAAAGAGAATATAATGAAAATGATGTATAGATGGTACATTACTCCAGTGAAATTAGCGAAAATGTATAAAACAAGTAATAAATGATGGAAGTGTAAAGAGAAGGAAGGAACATTATATCATATGTGGTGGGAATGTAAGAAGGTGAAAAGTTTCTGGGAAATGATATATAATGAGATGAAAAAAATGTTGAAATATACATTTATAAAGAAACCTGAAGCCTTTTTGTTAGGAATTATAGGAAATGACATTAAGAGACAAGATAAAAAGTTATTTTTATACGCAACAACGGCAGCAAGTATGTTAATGGCACAAAAATGGAAGCAAGAAGAATTACCGACAAAAGAAGAATGGCAGATGAAGTTAATGGATTATGCAGAACTGGATAAGATGACAGGAAGAATTCGAAACCGGCGGGACCAGGAATTTCTAAAAGATTGGACTAAATTTGAGACATATTTGAAAGACAATTGTAAATAACAAATCACACTAATAGGCTTACAGGAAGTTTTGTGAGGTTAATTTAAGAAATATTACAGAAATAATATTAGAAAGAAATATTGGATATTAAATATTTAAAGTAATAGTGAAGTATGAATTACAAAAAGAAGTTAAGAAAAGTGAAAATCTTGAGAAGGGTTGGTGGAAGTCAGAAAAATGTACGTATAACATATGAATGTTGAATGTTGTTTAAAAAAAACTGTATGTAAAACCCTTTAATAAAAATATTTATTAAAAAAAAAAAAAGGAGTGCCCTCCTACTCACAGGGAATGATGGGAATGATGCGATGGAGTAGGCCACCTTTGCATGCTTACCTGACTACAGAATGCCTGAAAAGATCTATAAATGTCACTGAGGGCAAGCAAAGCCAACAGAGTATGGAAAAAACACACCAGACAATCAAAAGAATAGGCAAACATTTTCAAAGGCATTGCACAAAGTGGGGAGTGTTCTTTAACACTACAGTGCTACCTCGGGTTAAGAACTTAATTCGTTCTGGAGGTCCGTTCTTAACCTGAAACTGTTCTTAAACTGAGGTACCACTTTAGCTAATGGGGCCTCCCGCTGCCGCTGCACCGCCAGAGCACAATTTCTGTTCTTATCCTGAAGCAAAGTTCTTAACCTGAAGCGTTATTTCTGGGTTAGCGGAGTATGTAACCTGAAGCGTATGTAACCTGAGGTACCACTGTACTGAAAATGCTAATGAGAAACTATGCTCAGCTAAACACTCTCTTCAAATGGCATAGTGTATTAGTGTAATGAGGCCCCTTTTCCCCCCACTGGCCGACCCCTTGTTGGCTGGGATGTGGTATAGTGGTTAAGAGTGGTAGACTCGTAATCTGGTGAACTGGGTTCGCATCTCTACTCCTCCACATGCAGCTGCTGGATGACCTTGGGCTAGTCACACTTCTCTGAAGTCTCTCAGCCCCACTCACCTCACAGAGGGTTTGTTGTGGGGGAGGAAGGGAAAGGAGAATGTTGGCCGCTTTGAGACTCCTTTGGGTAGTGTCAGGTTTCCCTTTGTCGGTTGTTCAATAAGAGAGCCATGCCATCTGTCTTTTAGTTCTTTTAATCAGTGCTCAATTATACACAGTGCAGAGCTTAATCTTATCATGTCCGTTCACTCACTAGCAGAATCCGGAAGTGCCTCCCTCCAATTTTGGCGCCAACACAACATTCTTGGCAGCCGAACCGCCTTTTCCTCCTACGTAATCTCTGCGCCGGAACTGATGACTCCCCCTCCGTCCGAGCCTGCTGAGTGCTGCCAAGCCTCTCACTATATTTCTCGAGCCCTGGCACTCTTTCCCTCCCAGCCACTAACTGTTTCTCCCCCGAGAAACTGCTGGTTTCACTCGCAGATGAGTCAGTAGTCAGAACAGGTGGCTGCTCCCTATAAACACTCAGGGCTGGACTGGCAGGGGGAGGCAGATCCCTGACACTATCCAATAGGATAGAAGCCCCTCAAGTAAACTGCGTTTAAATTCAGTTGTAACTTTTCAGAAAAATTACATTTCTGATCACCAAGAGAAGAGTTCCTGCGTAAGATTCCAATAAATCTCCCCTACGTTTACTGGGCAGCTGCTAGGAACATATAACCAAACGAGCATTTTGTGCCATCACACCAGGTCAACCAACCAGTGTCCATCAGTGTAATATGCAATGCAAAACAATGTTCGAAATTATTACAAATAAAATTTGAATTAAGTTGACAATTCAAAGAAAATAAAGTAAGTAAAAATAAACCAGATAAGAGGCAGTGTGGCACAGTGGTTAGAGTGTTGGACTAGGACCAAGGTGACCAGGGTTTAGATCCCACTCAGCCATGAAGCTCAATGGTGGACTTCAGGCCAGTCAGTCACTCTCAGTTTAGCCTACCTCACAGGGTTCTTGTGAGGATGAAACGGGTAGGCAAGGGTGATCACTCTGGAGGGAAAGTGGGATTTTAATGTCATAAATGAATGTAACTGATAATCAAATTGAACTCCCTACATGTGAATTAATATCAAATAAATATTTGTCCCTACTTTTTCAGCAGTGGATCCTGGTTCATATCTCTAGAACGTAACACCGCATTGCGGATTCCCTGAACACCGTATTGCGGACCTTGACCTTGTCAAGGTCAATAGAATATTTCTGATCATGGGATAGATGTGGAGTCGCGAAAGAGAATCGGGGGTTGTTCCCCCACCCCCACCCCGAAGTACAACTTCTGACTTCCAATAGCAGGAAACAGATACATAAAATTTGAAGCATATGGAATCACAATCACCCTGAAATCAATATCGCAATAAAACAATGTTGTGACAGAAAACTCAGCCTTCATGCCTCCTTCATTTGTTTGTTTTCCAGCGGCCCTGCCTGCAACACTGTAGCTCGATGAGGTTAAAGAGATCTTCTGAGAAAGATCCTATTGATTTTAATTACCAGGAAAAAAGCCCACAGGGACAAAAAGAACTTTGCCTGTTTATTTAGCCAGTGCCGCGCTGCAGTATTCTGTAAGGAGAGATCAAATCAGTTGCTCTCTTTATTACAGTAATAATAAGGCTGAAAAGGTGCTTCGGGGGGGCCTGGGAATATTTTTAGGCAATAAGATGCAGGCTTTTAATTTTGGAGGGGAAAGACAGCAATTACTGATAATCAATATTAATTCAATTAAATTCATGTTCTTTATATAATAAAAAGACCGTGTAATATTTTCAAAATATACTAACCAATGCAATGTGATGTGCTTTATTATAGATTGATTACTAAATACATATTGAATACTTAACCCTGTGAACAATGAGATGCTAATTAGTTGTGCAGGACGAAGGGATGGTATGTATGGGCTCAGTGGTACAATAAATGTTTATAAGACCCGATTGGCCTGACAATGCAGCCTACTTAGGAGTTCACAGTCCTGGGATATTGGATGAATTCTGTGTCTTGGGCACTTTAAGAATTCCTGATCATTTAGGACTCACCCTGCAAAGCATGTTCCGATCACATTGGCCTTGGGGTGCACATTGGGGTGCAGGGCACCCGGGCCCCGGGCTCTCAGGGGCGCCAGGCCGAGAGTCCGGGGCCCGAGAGTTGAGTCCGGGGAAAAGCCTGCCCGTCGGTCGGAGCGCCGCAGCGGGCTCTTCTGCTGCAGGCGGATCTGTGCCGCGAGTTCAGGGGCGACCGAGCCAGCGAGATGCTGAGGCGGCTGGCCGGCTCCACCCTCCAGCACGCCTGGAACTGGGCAACTTGGGGGGGGGCGGTGCTGGGCAGATCTTTGCCCCCCTTGCTCCACATATGCTTAAGACAGCCCTGTATAGGAGAAGAACTCGTGGTGAAGGAACAACAAATGATTACAAAAATAAAAATAAACGCAACATTTAAAAAGTCTGCAGGTCAATTTGTGGCCACCTTTTTAATTGATCTCACCATTTTAAATCTGAACCATCAGCTAAATATCACACGGCCTTTACAAAATGCATGAAAATGAGAAAATGTACTTAGAATGTTCATATAATCGATTATCTGCTTCTAAAAGCCACCGGAGAAAACCCACAAAATTATTTTGAGCTGGTTCCCACTCTGCCATGTATCACACAGCACTTCAATAAGACATATACCATTTTGATGAACATTCTTCTTAAGCAGCCTTTAAATGAGATGATGACCTCTGACACATGCCTGATGTTGTTGTGCCAAACTGACCTCAGCAGTGACATGTTATTTACAGGCTTCACTAAAACAGGACCAGTCATAGAACCGCTCTCTGAAACTCAGATGTGGCAGACCAAAGCGTAATGGAGAAATCCTTGTCAGCAAAACAAAGAACGGAAGCATTCATGTGCATTCCTCAAGAAACACTCGGCTTATATCTAAGGCTTAAATAAGCTCTGCCAACCAGTTTCACATGGTCTGAGCATTGCCAATTTAACTGCCTCGCTTTTAATTGAAAACCAACTTTTAACAGGAGCTCTTTCACAACTTATTCATCAGGCTGGAATAGAGGTGCCAACTTGAATAAAATATGGGGCTGCAGAAAAGCCCTGCCCCACATAATCGATCACATGAAATGGCACACGCCCACCATTTGAATGGCAATGCCCGTCAACTGGGGGAAGGGGGGCTCAAATATTTTATTGGGGGGTGAAGTGACCTTGGCCCCTAGGATTGGGCTCCCAATGGCTGGAAGATCCCATAGGGAAGTACTAGAGTGCTTATGTAAGGTTCTCCTCTGAAGCAAGGAATACTCACACAGTTCTTAGATTTTAGATATAGCACAACATTATCTATCTATCTGAGACACGGGTGGCGCTGTGGTCTAAACCACTGAGCCTAGGGCTTGCCGATCAGAAGGTCGGCGGTTCGAATCCCCGCGACGGGGTGAGCTCCCTTTTCCTCGGTCCCTGCTCCTGCCAACCTAGCAGTTCGAAAGCACACCAAAAAGTGCAAGTAGATAAATAGGTACCGCTCCGGCGGGAAGGTAAACGGTGTTTCCGTGCGCTGCTCTGGTTTCGCCAGAAGCGGCTTTGTCATGCTGGCCACATGACCTGGGAAAACTGTCTGTGGACAGACGTCAGCTCCCTCGGCCAGTAAAGCGAGATGAGCGCAGCAACCCCAGAGTCGTCTGCAACTGGACCTTACCTTTAAATTGAGGGTGGGGTGATATTAGGATTCATGCTGCCACCAGTGGTGGCAGGGGAGGTTGCTGCTCCCATTCCCAACTTAATCTGATACTCCACAAATGGAAATCAACGATGCCCAGATTTGTACTGAGCCTGTTTTTGCAGCAAACTTTAATATTTCTGTAACTTGAGCCGACCAGTTATTCAAATGCCATCTGCTTTGTCACATATTCACATGTGCATATTCACAATTTGAATACTGTAGCCCTTTTCTATCTGAAAGAACCGTAGGTGTACCGCTTGCAATAGATATTCATGGACTCGGTTTTCCTTTCTCCATAGCTCATCTTTCGCAAAGCAAAGTTTGAAAGCCCGGATCTGCAATCAGTGGTGGACTCTCCTTCCTTGGGGGGGGGGGGTTAAGCAGAGGTTGGATTGCCATTAGCCATGGATGCTTTAGTTGAGATTCCTGCATTGCAGGGGGTTAGAGTAGATGACCCTTGGGGTTCCTTCCATCATGATTCTATAGCTTTGATGTTCCACTTCGGAGTGCATAAAGTTATGTATATAACTGAATGTTTTACCATAACCCATTCCAGTGCCCCCCTCAAAGGATTCAATTTAAGAACTCTTTCCCTGACACCTAGCTTTCTATGTGGTAAGTCCACACACCGAAAAAGGAGGCAACACGTTGGCCAATCTTGAGTGAAAAATTAGTAGATTTAATCCGTCGTAAATATAATGAATTCTAGACAGCCATCCAGGTAATCTGCTGTTTCGATTGATACGTCGTCAGTTATATAACTAATGTTTGTGATGTTCAGTCGTTTAGTCGTGTCCGACTCTTCGTGACCCCATGGACCAGAGCACGCCAGGCACTCCTGTCTTCCACTGCCTCCTGCAGTTTGGTCAGACTCATGTTGGCCGCATCGAGAACACTGTCCAACCATCTCGTCCTCTGTTCCTTGTGCCTTCCATCTTTCCCAACATCAGGGTCTTTTCCAGGGAGTCTTTTCTTCTCATGATGTGGCCAAAGTATTAGAGTCTCAGCTTCAGGATCTGTCCTTCCAGTGAGCACTCAGGGCTGATTTCCTTCAGAATGGATAGGTTTGGTCTTCTTGCAGTCCATGGGACTCTCAAGAGTCTCCTCCAGCACCATAATTCAAAAGCATCCATTCTTCGGCGATCAGCCTTCATTATCATCCAACTCTCACTTCCATACATCACTACTGGGAAAACCATAGCTTTAACTATACGGACCTTTGTCGGCAAGGTCTGAAGGTAATGAGGGCCTTTATATGTCCATCTGTCCTTTGTCAACAACAAATTGTCACTGTTGTTTTTTTTGTGTTGAATATATGCTATATGGTAATTTATGGACCTAATAGGTATCTAAAGCCATTTGCACATGTTACCATGCAGCCAGTCCATGCAGAATGTAGGCACCCTATATATAGAAATGAGCAAACCAGTGATATTTTAGGGAGCAGGCTAGCAGGCTGGGCCCATTACTTACATCATAGGAGCCTGCACAACACAAAACACTGTTGCTGTATGTAGGTTGTATTTTATTTGTTTTTTATCTTATATTTTGGAAATGTACATCCAGTTGTTTTTTCCTTTAAATTTTTTGGGGGCCCCCAAGAGAGTGGGGCCCTAAGCTATAGCTTGTTAAGCTTATACGTAAATCCGGCACTGGGTATGTGGGTTAGCAGCTCCTTTTTGACAGAAAGGAACCAGATATAGCCAAGCATAAGAAGATAACTCTGTGCCAGTCCGAACCATTCCCTTTATTGCCCCGTCTAAGCAGTTACACATGCCTCTTTGAGTAAAATTCTAGTTTCCCTTCGCTGGGAATATTGTCCTTTCCCACTGCAAGTAGACCAGCGACTCCCCTGGTTTCAGGACAGTGATCTTGGATCTAGCTTTTGTTAAAGGCGGAACAGTAAATTTCTCGTTTCCGCTTGGTGGTGAGGTGTTTAATTGTTGCTTAGTTTTGCCAGCTGAGTAATTCACAGTGAAGTGTTACAATCAGCCACTAGTAGTTAAGCTTTTCATTAGGGAGGCACCAGTGAACAGCCGTGACATCTTATTGCAGGTGCCGGCTCTGCAGGCGGAGAGAGGCTAAGCCACCGCTCCTATTGAATGGGCAAGCGATCTGTAGAAAACCAAGCCTGGAGGCGGCAGAAAGCATTCTGAAAGAGGGGGGAAGGATTGTATTCAGATGAGGATCTTTCATTCCGCAAATGCAGCTGGGTAAAGCCTGGGACCTGGGAGGTAAAAGGTAAAGGTAAAGGGACCCCTGACCATTAAGTCCAGTCGAGAACAACTCTGGGGTTGCAGTGCTCATCTCGCTTTATAGGCATAGCTGTCAACCCTCCCTTTTTTGGCGGGAAACTCCCTTATTCCAATGCCGTTTCCCGCTGCTATTCCAGATTGTTGATATCCCTTAAATTTCCCGGATTTCAAAGGAAGCAGCTCCTCTCCCTCCCTGCCGGCCAGGGAGGCTCCTCAGCTGCGTTGCTCGGCTGCCAATAAGGAGTCTGAGACCGACTGGGGGCGGAGCTTGCATGCCTTGTGCAGCCAGACCCTCACACCCAACCAGACAGCCAGCCTGCCTGCCTGCTGTCTATGCGCTCACTCTTTCGCTCACCCGTTCACACGCAGCCTCTGGAATGCAGGGTGGCAAGGCTACTTGGTGCCATTGCACCTCCCTCGCAGCATCCCTTATTTTCAAATCCAAAACTGTGAAAAAATCCCTTATTTTCAAATCCGAAAGTTGACAGCTATGTTTATAGGCCGAGGTCATGTGGCCAGCATGACTTAGCCGTTTCTGGCGAACCAGAGCAGCGCACGGAAGCGCCGTTTACCTTCCCGCCGGAACGGTACCTATTTATCTACTTGCACTTTGACGTGCTTTCGAACTGCTAAGTGGGCAGGAGCTGGGACCGAGCTCACCCCGTCGCGGGGATTCGAACCGCCGACCTTCTGATCGGTTTGGACCACAGCGCCACCTGCGTCCCTGGGATCTGGGAGACCAGGGTTCAAATCTCCACTCAGCCATGAAGCTCACTGGTGGGTCTTCTCAGGTCAGTCACTGTCTCTAAGACCAACCTACCTCACAGGGTTGTTCTGAAGATAAAATGGGGAGGAGGAAAGTCATGTACAACACCCTGAGCTGTTTGGGGAAATGATGGGATACGAATGCACTAAATAACAAATATTGTTCATGAAATATACTCGGAGTCGAGTGTGGGTTTCACGCTCTTTATTCAGCTCATAGTAGCGAGGAATGAGAGTTCCCCCAGAACATCTGCTTTATATACATTATTTACACAATGGGCCCCACGTGATTGGCTAATTCCGGGATACTCCTGTAGGCCAATCAGGTTGCGGATTCACTTCCCCCTGGAGCTGGATTGGGTGGCTCCTGCAGACCAATTAACTGCTGCATTCTGGATCCTATTGTTCTAGGACCAATCAGACTGCTGCATTCTGAATCCTATTGTTCTAGGACCAATCAGACTGCTGCATTTTGGATCCTATTCAACTCAGTACATAACAGTTCAGTATCACAAAGGAGCACCGAGAAGGACAACACACAGCCTTCTAGGCCCCTGGGTCCCGGCCATACCATCAGAGGATTGCAAACACATTTACGCAGTTAATTGTGCATGTTTCTTGCAATAATATATGTACTTGGCACGTGGATGATAATGGCATGATGCTGTTGACACGTGAATAACATAAAATGGATTGGGGGAGATGTTCTGGCGTCCTTTTGAGTAAATCAAAGCAACGCATAGAAACATCACATGACAGAGGAATTATTTCACCTTAGTTTGAAAATAAGTATTGGATAAATCCTTACTCAGGATTAAGTCCTGTGGACCTCAGTGGGGCTTACTTCTGAGTAGACATGTATGGGGTTGCATTTCATTTCGCAAACATGTGTGGCAGAATATTTCAGTCCAATTTTTCCGACACGTGTGGGAGCACTGAGATTCCCTCCCTGCAATCTAAAATCGCTTTCCTGAAAATATAAATTGGCTCTGAGGTAAAATTAATATTGATTTCTAAAGGATGTTATTGACATGGGATGTGGTAAATTGTTAACTATTAGCACATACTTTGGTATTATCACCCCATATCGTGTGAGTTTATGCTCATTGCTTTAAAAGCTATTCCAACAGAATGGAAGCTCAAACCAAATAGCAAATTGCATGCTGCAAGCTTGTTATTTGGGAAATAATAATAATAATAATAATAATAATAATAATAATAATAATATTTTTATTTGTACCCTGCCCATCTGGCCAGGCCTCCCCAGCCACTCTGGGCGACCTCCAACAGATATTAAAATACATTAAAATATCAAAGGTTAAAAACTTCCCTAAATAGGGCTGCCTTGAGGTATTTTCTGAATGTCAGGTAGTTGTTTATCTCTTTGACCTCGGCGCTGGATCTCAGTGTCCCGGCTGAACGGTGGGGGTGGAGACGCTCCTTCAGGTATACAGGACCGAGGCCGTTTAGGGCTTTAAAGGTCAGCACCAGCACTTTGAATTGTGCTCGGAAACGTACTGGGAGCCAATGTAGATCTCTCAGGACCAGTGTTATGTGGTCCCAGCGGCCACTCCCAGTCACCAGTCTAGCTGCCGCATTCTGGATGAATTGCAGCTTCCGGGTCACCTTCAAAGGTAGCCCCACGTAGAGCGCATTGCAGTAGTCCAAGCAGGAGATAACCAGAAATGCAAACAATATAGAAATGCAAATAATTATGGGCTGCTGATCAAATACAAATGTACAAAACTAAACACTCTGATCCAAATGAACTACCGGTATATAAATGTATGGGCATATTAGTTCCAAACTCTGGATTTATACATGCAAATGGGGGTAAATGATGGAGGGGGGAAAATGAGGAAAATCTTCAAACATTCCACAGTTGCCTAACCAGTAGCTTCCTCTAGAGGGAGTGTTGTGATTATTATTGATTATTATTTAGGTACAGTACTGTGACTTAAGCACAATGACACTTTATAGAACAGCACAAGCAAAACAAAAAATGGTCCCTGCCCCTATTAGCCTACAGTCTACATTCTGAGTGTAAACAACAAGCAAGGGTAGCAGAATACATATTTTTTAAAAAACAGGGATACATTTCAAATAGAGTTTTACCAATTGTTCACATGCTCCGTGGGTGGGTGGCGCAAAGGAGTTCCCCTCTGGTTCTTTGCCCAAAAGTAGGATTGCTCCACGGACATGGGTGGCACTGTGGGTTAAACCACAGAGCCTAGGGCTTGTCGATCAGAGGGTTGGCAGTTCGAATCCCCGCAACGGGGTGAGCTCCTGTTGCTCGGTCCTGCCAACCTAGCAGTTCGAAAGCACATCAAAGTGCAAGTAGATAAATAGGTACCACTCTGGCGGGAAGGTAAACAGCGTTTCCGTGTGCTGCTCTGGTTTGCCAGAAGCAGTTTAGTCATGCTGGCCACATGACCCGGAAGCTGTATGCCGGCTCCCTCGGCCAATAAAGCGAGATGAGCGCCGCAACCCCAGAGTCGTCCGTGACTGGACCTAATGGTCAGGGGTCCCTTTACCCTTTACCTAGGGTTGCTCCACAGCTACCATTATTTCTCTTTCTTGCAGACAACTGATACTGACTTGCTGCCAAAATTCAGAATGCGGCAGCTAGACTGGTGACTGGGAGCGGCCGCCGAGACCACATAACACCGGTCTTGAAAGACCTACATTTGCTCCCAGTACGTTTCCGAGCACAATTCAAAGTGTTGGTGCTGACCTTTAAATCCCTAAATGGCTTCAGTCCTGTATACCTGAAGGAGCGTCTCCACCCCCATCATTCTGCCCGGACACTGAGGTCCAGCGCCGAGGGCCTTCTGGCGGTTCCCTAACTACGAGAAGCCAAGTTACAGGGAACCAGGCAGAGGGTCTTCTCGGTAGTGGCACCTGCCCTGTGGAATGCCCTCCCACCAGATAGCTGAGCACCGAGCCCATTGCCTGGAGAAGTACAGTATGTCTTCACTCTGCTATAAGAGATATGAGGTTGAAGTACCACAAGTCAGCTAGCATTGCCTCCCATTGCTCCAGTTTGATGTCATAAAAGAGGGTGAGATAGTTGGGACCTTCTGCGGTGAGTTGCTCTGCCATTAGAACAAAAGACTCAAGCGTGTGATTTAAAATAATTTAACACAAACAGCATAAAGTATCACTGTGGTGATAATATGAACCATAAACAACCAAAACCACCACACAATGGCTGAAAATGTAATAAAAGATTTACTGGAATCCTCTTCTGAAAAACTAATAGTCTTTCAATAAAGCCACCACGTGACTGAACCATTCAGCAACAGGTTGGGTATAGCAACAAAATCTTGGTGCCAACAAAACGTTCACAATTGGTTGGTGGTGAGTAGATGTGATGACCTGGGAGTCAGACTCAGACGCTGAATCTGAGGGATCCCAGCCTGCACAGGATTCACTGCCTCCAGAACCAGCAGAGCCAGGGCTGGGGCCTGAGTCTCAAGGGGACTCACCTGTGCTGGATCCTCAGGTGCAGGCATCGGCTGAGGTTGATCTGGCTTCTAATGGGATGGAGGACTTATTGCCTGCAGGTGCTCCACTCCCCACCCAGTCAGGGGAAGCTGAGGTTGCCTCTGGGTCCGGTAACCCTCCAGCTTCTCCTGAGCTGCAGAGGCTCAGGGCAGAGAGGCGAAGAGAACTAAGTTCCCGCAGGAGGAGTGCTCACCTCCGAGCCAGGAGAGGCGAGTCACCTGGGGATCGGAGCCACCCTATGCCTCAGGGCAGATAAAAGTCAGCCAGCCCCAGCCCCAAGTTGCAGGAGCAACATCGTTGCTGCCCAGTTCCTGTTCCTGGTTCCTGTGTTCCTGACCTCGGCTTTGTCCCTTCGGCTTCTGACTCCTGGCTTGATCCTGACCTCGGCTTTGTGACTTCGGCTTTGTGACTTCGGCTTTGTGACTTTTGGCTTGAACTGACTTTGGCTGGCTTCTGACCTGGACTGTTTAACCTTGGCTTTATCGGACTGGCCTAGACCCCGCCTATTGGTTACCCCTCGGGACCAGCACAGTAGATAGTAGAATTCTTCAACGGTTCAAAGCAAAAATCTCATGGATGCAGGGGCGTAGCAAGGGGGGACAATGGGGGTGGTCCACCCCGGGTTCCACCCCAGAGGGGGGTGACAGTTTTTTAAAAAAAAAAAATTTTTTTTTTAAATGTTTTATTTTTTTTTAAAAAAATGTTTTTATTTTTTTTTTACTTTATTGAAAAAAAGAGATAATAGACACACACACACACACACACACACACACAACCCCCCACACCTCACAAAGTGGCACCATCAGAGGGGGGTGACACTTCTTCTTTTTTTTTAATTAAATTTTAACTTTATTGAAAAAAAAGAGATAATAGACGCACACACACACAAACCCCACACCTCGCAAAGTGGCATCATCATTTTTGGGGGGTGGGGGTGACTTGCTATGCCACTGGGTGCAGCTCTGCCAGTGTCCTGGCAAAGTGGTGGGGGGGTGACAAAAAAAATTCCGCCCTGGGTACCACCTGGGCTGGCTACGCCTCTGCATGGATGTAATAGTAGATGAAGCATATTTATATGAGTCTTGCAACATCACCATCCAGCCGAAATCAACACAAGTGGCACATGAGAAGGATGAAGAAGACCTGTCTTCCGGATTACTCACAGGTTTCGCTATATAGCTTCATCAGTTCTGTACAATATAGACAATACCCAAATTACAATGAAACATTATGCATGAATCGTACAAAATTGTTTACATAATACCATGTATCATCTTACCAGGTTAAGCATTCTGATTAGCACAACAAGTTTTGGTTGTTTATGGTTAAAATAATTTAAGTCATTCCCAAAAGATCTCAATATATAATGAATTAAAGAAAATGTTAAAGTATACATTCCCAAAAAACCCAGAAGCCTTTCTGCTGGGACTGGTGGGGGAGGAAATTGCAAAGCGTGATCAGAGATTATTTTTATATGCCACCATTTTATGGGCTCAAAAATGGAAATCAGAGGACGTACCAACTATGGATGAATGGAGATTAAAATTGACAGAGTATCTTGAGTTAGCGAAATTAACTGGAAGAATTAGAAATCAAAGAGACCAAAAGTTTCAGTCAGATTGGAGTAAATTTATTGAGTATTTAAAAAAATATGGTAAAGATACGAATACACTCACAGGCTTTAATGCAATACTTGCAATGTAACAAAAAGAGTATATACAGTTAATATGTAAATTACATAAAACAAATTCATATAAGGAAAAGCGAAAGAATGATGTGAAGGATGAAAACCGGGGGGGGGGGGGGAGTCACAATACTCGGCGGAGTATATGTATATGTTTTGGCCTTATTAGAAATGTTTTGTAAGTGTTTTGTTGTAATATATTGAAAACAGAATAAAAATATATTGCAAATAAATAAAATAAAATAATTTAAGTGAGACCTATTGTTAGGAAACTCGCAGTGCGATATGTTTTCCCATCTCATCCCTCCTTTCCTTCTCATGGCGAACGCTTTTTGACACGAATCATTAAGTTCCCCAAGCATGGGACCATCTCAGTCAGCTACCAATTATTTAGGAACCCGGCTCTTTCGACTGCTTGCTGTAAGAAATGGCTCCAATTCAAAAACATGAGCTGTGAGTTTAATATTAATCAAAACAGGCAGATGCCAGTAAGAAAGTGTGTCCAACGTGATTATGAGATAAATGAAAGAGACTAAGTGTTCTAGAGGAATGTACCCAGTCTCTGGTCAACCAGTCCTGTACACATGAGATGCTCAAAGCTCTATGACGAAACAGCCAGCTATCTCAAATGACCAACAAGTGTTTTTAGGTAGGACATTGCTTGATGAACAGTTCTGTGTAACTGAAAAGCTTGTCTACTGATTTTTTAAAAGGCCCCTGTGCAACACAGAGTCTTTCTTTTTCGTATCAGAAGATGGCAGAGCAGAAGTGCTGAGGTAGCAGCTGAAATCAGAGGCAATACCTATTTGCGGAGGCGTAGCCAGCCCAGGTGGTACCCGGGGCAGAATTTTTTTTGTCACCCCACCACCACCACTTTGCCAGGGCACTGGCAGAGCTGCACCCAGTGGCATAGCAAGTCACCCCCACCCCCAAAAAATGATGGTGCCACTTTGCGATGTGTGGGTTTTTGTGTGTGTGTGTGTGTGTGTGTGTGTGTGTGTGTGTGTGTGTGTTATCTCTTTTTTTTCAATAAAGTTAAATTTTAATTTAAAAATAAATAAATAAATAAGGAAGTGTCCCCCCCCCCCTCTGATGGTGCCACTTTGTGAGGTGTGGGGGGTTGTGTGTGTGTGTGTCTATTATCTCTTTTTTCCAATAAAGTTAAAAAAAATTAAAAAAAAATTGGAAAAATAATTTTAAGTGTCACCCCCCTCTGGGGTGGAACCCAGGGCGGCCCACCCCCATCGCCCCCCCTTGCTATGCCCCTGCCTATTTGGGAAACCGCAGAGACATTTTTCTCATAGAAATATTCCAAATCTTTGAAAGCTATTTTCATTGGAGAATGTTGATCCCTCAAATAATAATAATAATAATAATAATAATAATAATAATAATAATGTATAAAAACATCATTGTACCAAGTATATATTTGGAGATGTGATCTCAGAGGAATAAATTTCCTCGAGGAGAAAGGACCATCCAGTTTTTTCTTTAAATGGTGGGTTCTTCCAATATGCCTTTCAGAGAGAACATTTTCTACTGTACCAGTGGTACAGCCTTTCCTGGATTATACCACTTCAGATTGTGGGAGGGGAATCACATCTTTCAGTGCTCCCTTGCATTCAAACAAATCTTCTAAAAACACAGAAAGCCAACAACCAGTGTATGGTTAGTGTTTTTCACAAAGCGGGTTCTCCTTCATGGAGAGCACGTGTTGCGGTGGGGGCTAACAAGTCACCCCACTGTTGCTAGGCGGGTTAGGATAGATGACCATGGCAGATGATTGGGCCCTGCGGGTTGCTGGGGAGAATGTTATGTAGCAAGTTTTGATGGACAGCTCAGAGGTTATATATTCCCAGTGCAGGCAGCACGCAGCCCTCTTTGCTGTGTGCATCGGATCACGCGCCCTCCCTCCCTTTATTTAGGCTTGCGCGTTGACCTTGCTATGCCTGTCATGGGGTCGTCTGCTTTCGGGGAAGGGGCCTGGTAGGAATTTTTCCATCTGGCTGATTGGCTGTTGCCATTTGGTTTTCGCCTACTGCGTAGCAATTAGTCACAACTTGTAAGGTTGCGGTTAGGCATTGGTTATGGATTTGGTTGGTGGAGGGGATGTGGTTGGCTGTGCCTGCCCCTCCAATGCTGCTGCTGCGTGGGGAATTCTGTTAAAGGAATCCAGGGGCTCATCATGCTTTTGTCCGTACCCCCTGATCAGGGGCTAGGGCCATGCAAGAGCCCCTGGGAACATTAGGGGAGAGATGAGGGCTAGACACCTGACCCCTATTCTCTCCCCAAAATGTTTTCCCTTTACTGACTTCCGCTAACCGGGGAGGGGACAGCTAGTTGGAACCAATGCCTAAGCAACCACTCACATTTTGTATTTTAATAAAAGCTGTGGCCAAAATCATGCCAAAAACCTTAAACTTAAATTATGGTGTGTAGTGTGAGTTATTTAGGGGGGTGGCCTGGGGACCTCGGCACACAAGGGAGAATGTTCAAAATGTGATCTCCTGCCTGCAGTCAGAGGTGATACAATACAGAGAGGTATCATGATGTGTTATTTCTGCATGTCTGAATCAGCTTGAATTCCCCATGATTTAAGTGGAGCTTCTTTCTATGCGATGTTTTTAGGATTAGAGTACGGCTATTTAAAAGAACAAAAACCTTTCAGTTGTAGAATGTCCTTCGAAATTTGCCCCTAGCAAACAACCCAGCACTACTGCTTCACTGTGTTTGAAAAAGTCACATTTTAAAGCCTCTCTTCCACAATTTCCAAAGTCTAGGACTTCATCTCTAGTTAATTAATTCCTGCTTAATAACTAGAAACAATGTTGTAGCCCTCTTCTGGTGTCAGAAAAAATGATACATGTGCTACTATCCTGGACCTTTTAAGTTCAGGGAAGCATATAGATTGAGTAGAGCAGTCATTACTTGCTTCTAATTAACTGGTCTTTTCTCTTTTACCCCTTTATTTTTCTGGAGCTTGGAAATATTTATATCAGCGTAAGCTTAGCAAATAATTTTAGCGATGTCTAGTAATAAGCCAGTTACACAGTATATTCCCAAGGAGGCTTGCCATACTCCTAACAGTAACAAAGTCGCATCAAATTACGTTTCGAGGGAGCCGGTGTACAGCTTCCAGGTCATGTTGCCAGCATTACTAAGCCGCTTCTGGTGAAACCAGAGCAGCGCACGGAAACGGCGTTTACCTTCCCGCCAAAGCGGTACCTATTTATCTACTTGCACTTTGTGCTTTCGAACTGCTAGGTTGGCAGGAGCAGGGACCGAGCAACGGGAGCTCACCCCGTCGCGGGGATTCGAACCACCAACCTTCTGATCGGCAAGCCGTAGGCTCTGTGGTTTAACCCACAACGCCACCCGCGTCCGGACAGAGATAGTCTTTCCTAAATAACACATGCTCCGTTAACCTCCTCCTCAGATTACTGCAATTGCAGTAATTGCAGGACCACCCTTGAATACAGTCCAAAGATTTCAACCGATATCAAAATGCCTCAAGGGTGTTGACTGGTTTGGACAGAGATACCAGTTTCCGCTGGCTGCCAATATGTGAATATGAAAGGATTGGGCTGTTTGATTTGCTTCCTAGAGCCAAGTGTCCTTTTTTGATGTTTGGTTTGTTTGTGGAAGCTCAAAGGTATAATTAGGTGACTACTTGAGAGGACAAACGTCAGTGGATCTCAGGAGGTACCAAAGAACACTCTTGGGGAGAGGGAACCGCTGACTAAGATCCTAACCCTAGTGAGCCAGTGTGGTGTAGTGGTTAAGAGCGGTGGACTCGCAATCTGGTGAACCGGGTTCGCGTCTCCGCTCCTCCACATGCAGCTGCTGGGTGACCTTGGGCTAGTCACACTTCTCTGAAGCCTCTCAGCCCCACTCACCTCACAGGGTGTTTGTTGTGGGGGAGGAAGGGAAAGGAGAATGTGAGCCGCTTTGAGACTCCTTCGGGTAGTGATAAAGCGGGATATCAAATCCAAACTCCTCCTCTTCTTCTTCTTCTTCTTCTTCTTCTTCTAACAACTCTAAACTGAAATAATTTTGCTTAACAGACTTCTAGGTAGGAACCAGTTTAGCTAGGGCTAGCAGGCCGCATTTATCCTAATCCAGGTTGCAGTCCTGTCCATACTTTTTCAGGGAACAATCCCCATGGAATTTCTCTGGGTTTGGTTCTGGGGATCCATGCATAAACGCAAATTCACGTAAAGTTGGGAACGCCCAGAACCACTTCCCATGCCCAGGCACAGCCCTCCCTACCTGGGCTTCTAACTTGGTTGGGTCCTGTTTTATTTTGAGGGTGAAGTTGTTTAAAACTGTTGTTAACTGTTATATGTTAATTTGGATATTTGGATTTGCGGACTGGAGTATTGGTTAGGGGCTTGTGGGGGGGAGTGTATTGTTTATTAATGTGTACACATTGGTATGGTTAATTGTTTTGATTATTTTTATTTTGATTATTTTTTATTGTGGAGGCATCCCCTGGGGGCCGGGCATCCTGACGCATGCGTCAGGACGGAATGCGCATGCCCGGAAATCCTGGAATTTCCGGGCATGCGCAGTGCATCCTGGCCGGCGCTGCTGCTCCTGCGGGGACCCACCGAGCGAGCGCTGACTCGTGGAGCTGCCCCCCACTTTAAAGCAGCATGGACGGGGCAGCCCCAGGAGCCGGCGCTCGCTCGGTGGGTCTCTCAGTCGCTGCAGGAGCAGCAGCGGGTCTCTCAGTCGCTGCAGGAGCAGTAGCGCCGGCCGGGATGGACTAACCATACACAGTGCATCCCGCCTGGCGCTGCTGCTCCCACGGCGACCCGTGGAGCGAGCGCCGGCTCCTGGGGCTGCCCTGTCCGTGGGGGGGCAGCCCCAGGAGCCGGCACTTGCCCGCAGCAGCCCCATAGCAGCGCCAGCGGGTGGGCCCCAGACAGGGGGGGCTGGCCCAAGTGTCACCCCCCCTCCCCTGGAACCCGGGGCGGACCGCCCCCCCCCCCGTTCCCCCTCGCGACGCCACTGCATACAACCAGACTTGATAGTGCTTTGGGACACTTCCTCTAGAACTGAATTAAGAATGGTGTCAAGTCCAGCAACAATTCGTGTGACATTGCCCTCAGAATTGTCACCACATGCTGTGGGATGTGATTCATGAGAGGCAGTCAGGTACAACATTCCTTGTAATGCTAGAGAAGACATGCGAGGGAATGTGTGGTCCAGCCAGTCGAAACTTCCTCTTCCTCCTGGCTGGAGCATCCTTTCTTTTGCATGTGATAGAAGGTGGGCGTGACCTAACCTGTCCAGGTAAGAAAAGGATGAGTCACGCAGCACCCTTCCCTCTTTTTGACTTCCTTCTTCATTTTTAGCTAGGACTGCTCTGCTAGCTCTCAGCTAGCAGAAGCACTGGGATTATTCCCCCATATAGAAATAATAGAAATAGAAATAATAGAAATAGAAATAATAGAAATAGAAATAATAGAAATAGAAATAATAGAAATAGAAATAATAGAAATAGAAATAATAGAAATAGAAATAATAGAAATAGAAATAGAAATACTTTATTGTCACTGTACCACATGTTTACAGTGAGATTAAACCCATATGGGGTAGATCCACATGTACATATTTGTAACTAAGTCTGCCTTCAGGAATCCAACTGTGAACTGATGTGAGTAAACTTCTTTTTTTGACTTTGAATAAGATTGTTGCGTCTTTATTCTTTTAAGAGGGATTCAAGGGAACTTGCCAGGAACGTACAATTCAATCTGAGACAGATTGAATTGTATAATAGTGAGAGGCTCACACGAGCCTAGAGGGGTGTAACTATGCTTCATAAAGGAACTTGCTAGCGCAAGTTAGGAAGGATATTAATAAACAATATATCATAGAATCATAGAGTTGGAAGAGACCACAAGGGCCATCCAGTCCATCCAGCCAAGCAGGAAACACCATCAAAGCATTCTTGACAGATGGCTGTCAAGCCTCTGCTTAAAGACCTCCAATGAAGGAGACTCCCCCACACTCCTTGGCAGCAAATTCCACTGTCAAACAGCTCTTACTGTCAGGAAGTTCTTTCTAATGTTTAGGTGGAATCTTCTTTCTTGTAGTTTGAATCCATTGCTCCGTGTCCGCTTCTCTGGAGCAGCAGAAAACAACTTTTCTCCCTCCTCTGACATCCTTTTATATATTTGAACATGGCTATCCTATCACCCCTTAACCTTCTCTTCTCCAGGCTAAACATACCCAGCTCCCTAAGCCATTCCTCATAAGGCATCGTTTCCAGGCCTTTGACCATTTTGGTTGCCCTCCTCTGGACACGTTCCAGCTTGTCAGTATCCTTCTTGAACTGTGGTGCCCAGAACTGGACACAGTATTCCAGGTGAGGTATCCTCTCCTGCCACCCTGAACATCCCCACACGTGCCTTTGAGGACTCCAAACCATCACCTTTAGGATGAGAGTTTAATAGCCCATTTACCCTTGGAGAAGCTCTGGTGGGCAGCAATGCAGTGGTGACAAAGAAGGAAGCTTTCTTTCCATAGATTTTCGTCCCAATGGTCGATATGACTCTGTGCTCTGTTGTCTTCTTTATGAGATTTGTGGCAATTGTCTGCTGCCCTTGTAGATCCCTCATGGATTCTACCATCTGAGGCAGTCGCCTTACAGGTAACGCAGGTGCGCCCAAAGTGCCACTCTGGAGTGCCTCTCTCACCTAAGAGTGGTTACCTGATGAGCATACAAAATGCAAATATAATAATAATAATAATAATAATAATAATAATAATAATAATAATAATTTATTATTTGTACACCGCCCATCTGGCTGGGTCCCCCCAGCCACTCTGAGCAGCCTCCAACAGATATTAAAATACATTAAAATATCACAGGTTAAAAACTTCCCTAAACAGGGCTGTCTTGAGGTATTTTCTGAATGTCAGATAGTTGTTTATCTCTTTGACCTCTGCTGGGAGGGCATTCCACAGGGCGGGCGCCACTACCGAAAAGGCCCTCTGCCTGGTTCCCTATAGCTTTGCTTCTCGC